>MUZC01001536.1:32884-51206 GCA_002072015.1 Radix auricularia
ACCTATGAAATCGTTCTGTTAACAAATCAACAAACACCTCACAATCAGACTGTGGCCAGGTGACGCCCCACCCCAACCCCACCCTAACTTTGACTGTGACACAAGTAAGATTACCTAACATGTGGTTGAGGGGGGGCAGGTGTGACCGTCACTACAGCGGCGCCACTGGTGCCTCTACACTCACTCCCCGGGTGTCCATCACTCGTGACCACCATTGATGTGTGTATATGGCAGGCCAGCTGTGTCTACCAGCTTGCTATTTGGACTATGCGCTACACGGCACATCAACACAATTGGTTTACTATGACGATAAATGACATTCTAATCCCATGGAAGCGTCACTAACCAATATTTTTAACACAATAAGTATTGGTCCTCCACCATAAGTCTTGTAACATCATGGCGGAGATCTATTAATAGAAATCTCCGAGGTGTATTTTTTGACTCATTTCACTGACATATAAAATATGGGGGATCCCCTGAGGACTCGTCTAAGATCATTGTTACTCTACAATAAACTGTGTCAACTTAGTGGACTTGAGCAAGACGCGCGACCGTGTTTACAACATTATTGAGCTAACAAGTTTTGAGATATGACGATTTACAGTTTATAAATGACATGACTGACCCATGTATGACATCACAATGACAAATGACACCATAGGCCAATGTCTTTTATTCAAGCCTAGAACTAGATCGAGATTTGGCCAACATCATAAACCAACAGCGGTCACAGAAATATTGTCAGATTACGTCAATGAGGTCATCCGTCAGTCAGCACAAGAGATTCATTACATTACTTTTGCTTTTGATCAGTCTGTTGCACCATTTCTATAAGTTACCATGTCCGTTTTCAATGAAAAGAAGCCAATGTTAGAGGCTAATGCTATTTTAGTTGGTACGTGGTGTTGGTCAGTGGTACTAAATACGTGGTGTTGGTCAGTGGTTTAGACACGACTTATAAAAGAAAGAGATAGGAGTGGAGAGGTGGGAGGAGAAAGAGATAGCGAGAGAGAGAGAGACCATGTCATAATTCAAATTATATTTAAACTTCTCTAAGTCAAAGAGAAAGAGAAATCATAAGAGAGAGAGAGAGAGAGAGAGAGAGAGAGAGAGACCATGTCATAGGATAGTTCAAATTATATTTAAACATCTCTAAGTTTTTTTTCAACACATAAATTCATACGACAGTCAATGATTCCTAAAATTTAACACTGGACTTAAGTATTTCATTTGACAACATAGTAAAATTCAGTTATATTTCCTGAGGTCGGGGAGAGTGGTATGGGAGCCCTTGTCTCATAACCTTAGGTAATACCCAAACCTCTATTTATATCTGACCAGCTGATGCACCCGTCATTTATCCCGACACCCAAGGAAACGGAAATACGTCACAAAATCTTCACTATCACACGCCTGTCATGTGACTGGGTGACTGACTATTCAATCCTAAACTTAACGTGTCGGTCCAGATTTAACAACACCTTGGCGCGGTGAGAGTCAAGATTTGGCCACCAGCTAGAGGTCATTCTGTCATGTGTGTTTGGATGTACACGTGACAGGGGTGGAACACGTCAACACGACGGAAAACGTTCATGTCAATGGCAAACATAAGTGCACACAAATAAATTGTATAATTCCATCGTTTATAATTTTAGTAGTTGTTTTTTAAAGATGGAAACATTTATTAAATCCATATTATTTCTTATCTGACCTTAGGTATAAATGGCCTGTCTCATAATAACATTTCATTGTGAGTAAAAGTAACAATAATAGTATTAGGAATAATAATAGTATTCCCATAAATTTTCCACATTATTCCATTTAAACATAGAGCTAGAGTTTTTTAATATAAAAACAGTGGCACATCTCGGCCTTTCAAACAAATAGCAAAGATAATCTCCCCTGGGACAACAAACAACACAAACTGCTTCATTTGATGAGTAGCGGGCTATTCAACATTAATGGTAAAATAAAGACACTTTGTTTTACAATGAAAAACATTGAAAATCTATGTGAGAAACTATTACATTAAAGAGACAGCCAAATGTAAGCACATGAACATCACATAATGATTGATTTCAGCACATAGTCATTTCTTGATTCTATCTGATGGGTCTAAGCACATGTGCCCCCCCCCCCCACACCCACTTACTAAAACAACATTTGCACAGATAACAGGACAGACCTCTGCCAAACTGCTGAATAAATGCTTATCTCAAGTTGAGCCACAATACAAATACTAGTGCAAACATTTGTGTATCTGTGCATTCAAGGACTAACAGGGAGAGGAATTCTTTAGCAGCACACACAAAATAACAAGGCTAGCCAGCCACTGGACAAGTCACTAGCTGCCACTGGACAAGTCACTAGCTGCCACTGGACAAGTCACTAGCTGCCACTGGACAAGTCACTAGCTGCCAATGGACAAGTCACTAGCTGCCATTGGACAAGTCACTAGCTGCCACTGGACAAGTCACTAGCTGCCAATGGTCACATAACTAGCTGCTAATGGACAAGTCACTAGCTGCCAATTGTCACATAACTAGCTGCCAATGGTCACATAACTAGCTGCCAATGGTCACATAACTAACTGCCAATGGACAAGTCACTAGCTGCCAATGGACAAGTCACTAGCTGCCAATGGTCACATAACTAGCTGCCAATGGTCACATAACTAGCTGCCAATGGACAAGTTACTAGCTGCCAATGGACAAGTCACTAGCTGCCAATGGACAAGTCACTAGCTGCCAATGGTCACATAACTAACTGCCAATGGACAAGTGACTAGCTGCCAATGGACAAGTGACTAGGTGCCACTGGTCAAAGGAAATTTTGTCACTTATCAAGTGTCTGTGTCTGACAACACATTGCTGTGTCTGACAATGACATGTTGCATATGACACATTTGAAATGTATCCCACAGCCCATTATTCATGTTGATATTTAATAAGGGTTATTCCAAGTGTTTAATGGCAAGTATCAATTCTATTCATAACAAAGGGTTATTCCAAGTGTTAAATGGCCAGTATCAATTCTATTCATACAACAAAGGGTTCATTCAAGAAAATCAAGTGCAGAAGGTAGATAATATATACTATATACAATATAGAAAATCCCAATATCAATGTACCACCATCAACTTTATAGCCCCATAAGAACCCTGAAATCAAATAGGTTACTCAAATAACAGCTGACTTAATAACCATGCAGAAAAAAATAGAGCCTTTTACAGATGAATGACAGGAGTCCTATGTAGAAGCAGATAACTAACACACAAACCACTAGCTGGTGCACTTATCAGGCTTACTGCTTTAAGATAAATAGGCCACAGAGTCAACTCTTTATCAAACACACATAGAGATAAAAAAAAAATAATTTGAAAAATGCTTTAAGGAAATTAGCCTAGGGTGACATGTTTAACATACTTGTTCAAAGGGCAATAACTCACCTGTTCTGCCAAGAGAGATGCCAGTTCTGGGTCTGAATCCATGAGTTTGTGCATTTTGACTATCAAGGGATGGCTGGTGGAAGGGAGAACAAAATGACGTTACAAAATTTTATTACAAACTGCCTTATATACTGTTTTTTTTCTTCAAAATTTCAAGGCCAAAATCAGGGGGTCAAATTATACACGCATACCATATATACTCGTTCTTTAGCCCGTTCGTTCGTATGCCGAGCAGCCCTCTTTTGGAAGAGAATATTACAAAAAGTGTGCAACCCTCTCGTAAGCTGACCCCAAAAAATAAAAGGACAGCGTAAACAAAATGGTGCACCTTCTGTTTTAAAACTACAGGCTAAATCGGTCATTATGATTGTTTACTTGTACTTACGTACTTGTTTCTCATCAATGCAAAATTCACGAGCAACTGCTCAATTATTATCGGATGCAGAAAAGTTAACTACTTTCAGCTTAAATGCTGCATTATATGTCAATCATTTTCACTTACATTGACTATTCATCTTCAAGAGTAGGGCTAAGTATTTTGAATATTATTGTTCAGAATATTATTATTTGAAAATATGTTGAATTGGTGACTTATATATAGATACTACCCACTCTTTGTATATTTTTCTTTGTATTTCCTACTACTTTGTAATATCTATCTTTGTCTTTGTGCTCTTTGTTAGGCAAGAGTTACCAGTATTTTTTGTTTGATTCTTTGCTAAACAGTGGCAAAAGCGTGTACATTAAAATTCGTTGTTGAAAAATTTTTTTTAAAAACAATTCATTAAAACATTCACAAAAATAAATACATGTAAAAGGAATAAATAAGGTAAGTGAAGATGTTTAATAATATTTTATAGCTTCTGGTAGAGCAGTCGAATCTTATAGAATGTAGACAAGGGCCTTGATGATCTACAATAACAACACAGATATTCAATGTTCATGCAGAAATCACCTATGGCCCGCTCGTAAGCAGACCCCCAACCTTTTCTCCTAGATTTTTTTTTTTTTAATTCGGCTTTAGAACAAGTATATACAGTTACTCATTTAGACATTTTTATCAACATGATAAATGCTTTTTAAATGACAAATCACGGGGTCAACTTATACTTGAGTATATATAGTAAATAAAATTTATTATGTAAATTTCTCCATGTGTAAGTTTTAGAGGGGTATATAATGGCTTGCTAACATACCTTAAGACACACCAGATCTAATTTCACATACAGAGACAGAAGTACATATTGCTCACTGGCCTGCTAACATACCTTAAGACACACCAGATCTAATCAGTGGCGTCGCTATGGGGGTGCGGAGGGGGCGGGCCGCCCCGGGTGACACCATCAGGGGGGTGACACCAGACCGTAAAATTATATATATTCCCGTTATTTGGCACTGGAAAACTCGGAGGATTTCTATGGGTTAAATCATGAGGGGGTGACACCATGAGCTACCGCCCCGGGTGACACCATGAGCTACCGCCCCGGGTGACACCAACCCTAGTGACACCTCTGGATCTAATTTCACACACAGAGACAGAAGTACACATTGCTCACTGGCTTGCTAACATACCTTAAGACACACCAGATCTAATTTTACATACAGAGACAGAAGTACATATTGCTCACTGGCTTGCTAACATACCTTAAGACACACCAGATCTAATTTCACATACAGAGACAGAAGTACATATTGCTCACTGGCTTGCTAACATACCTTAAGACACACCAGATCTAATTTCACATACAGAGACAGAAGTACATATTGCTCACTGGCTTGCTAACATACCTTAAGACACACCAGATCTAATTTCACACACAGAAATCATCTCTTCATTCTTAAAATTTAAAAATAAGTAAAGAAGTGAAGTTTGGATCAAGAGAAGATTGTGCCCATCACACTGTGTAATTAACAGAGCTAATGGCGGTGCATGATTTGATTTGATTTCCTATACTTTGTGTTTTCATTTGCTATATTTATTGGGTGCTAAATTTAGAGGAAATATTCTGTTCCTCTACAGAACTGAGAATTTTAGCTTTATTCTCTTTTTTTTAAACAATTATTTTTGCATCTCTTAATAAGTCAAAAATAATAAATGAACTACAGTTGCTCAAATAAACTGAATTTGAATAAATTTCTTCATTTTCAGTTCCAACTTATTTTATTAGCATTTTTTTTTTTTAATACTCCAGAGCCAAGAATTATTTTACTTGTAAGTAACTAATTAAAATGGAAGTTACTTTATGTTGTAGTTTTCACTGTGACTTTTGATACTTCCTCCTTTTTCTTATATCCTGTGTCATTTTTAGCGCATTTTCGAGAAGTCGAATGCGCTATTGCACCCGTTTTGTCCGTCCGTCCGTCATCACCCTAGATCTCAGCATCCATAAGTCCTAGACCCATGATGTATATATGTTTTTTGTATGTCCTGACCTGCCATTTGTGCATCAACACTCAGTTACTCGATCCGTTAAAAAACCCCGTTAAAACTACCAAAAAACATTGCGAATCGAGAGATAACACTGGCGCAGGCAACGGCCGCCATTGCCGGAAGTCTTAGTATTATCAAAAGTATTAGTTTTTTTTGTTGACGTCATTAGAATATGTGTAAAAGTTTAGAGAGTTTTACGTCATCATTTGTGGTGACTTCAATCAAGATCTTAGCGGCCCAGGGGCAGAAATTGAAAACTTGTTCGAAACAAGCTTCAACATTCAACTACTTTCACCAAGATTGGCAACTACGATCTATCAAACAACAATTGACGGAGTATTTGGGCGATTAGCTGATTACAATTTAGAATGTTTCATTTATGAGTCCTATTTCAGTGACCACAAACCACTTGTAGTTAGATTAAAGAGAAAATAAAAAATTTTAAAATGTAAAGAAATGACTTTTAAATAAAAAAATTTTCAGGTATATTCATAACACAAGAAAATTCATTAAAATATGTCTAAAATCTAAACACAATTACTGATAACTACATAATGCTGATATCTAACATAAGTACTGATACATAATACGAAAATGCGCTAACACGTCCTGAGTTCCAAAAGGGACCAGGCTTAACATGATTTTTTCTTTTTTCCTTTCTTTTTATCTGGATGTAATTATTTTTTACATATATAAAATATTTTATATAATTTAAATACTTGTGTAAATTATCAGAACTAGCAAAGGCATTAGCCAAAACATACACTTGTGTATTCGTAAATTAATAAAGATAAACGTTTATTGTTTGATAACGCAACTTGTTTGTGTATCTAGCATTTTATTTAAAAGCTTTATCACAGTCCTATTGTACAAACAAATATTTCTTTCTTTACCTGGGGTTGAGCTCCAACGTTGGCTGCAATAACCGTAGCCTCTCATCCTGGCTTTTGTCTGCCAGAGTTGTCCTCAGAAAGTGCCGGGCGGAACCCATCTCCAAGACGGTTATCACACAAGGGTGGTTCTCTAACCTCTTGGTCACCTGGGGAGATGGGGGGGGGGCAATACGGTCATAGAATTACTGATGACATCAGTAGAGAGGGGGAGACTAAGTAGGGGATCATGGACTTTGTGTTCAACTTTCTAACTCATCAATAGAGAGGGGGGGGGGAGACTGAGTAGGGGATCATGGACTTTGTGTTCAACTTTCTCACTCATCAATAGAATTCTTATCAAATGTTCATGTTTCAGATTAGTCTCCTACCTTGATGTTGTTGACTTTGTTCAGTAGCACAGATTTGAGCCAAACTTTGAGATCGTCTGCTTCTTTCTGCTTCAGGCTTTTATCATCTGTTGATAAACAGACACGACATAAATGTATGCCTCGCTTGTCATCAGTGTAGATGTAAGTACAGTAAGGTAATTTAGTAAGACAATTTTTGAGTCCTGTTAGCGCTCCTCAAATATTTCTTACCATTCTCATCAATAGTGTCTGTGTCTGCCTTATCCTCATACAGCTCATTCTCAATGGACTTGAGATTCTTGCGGTCAAACTGACCAAGGTTCATTAGGACCAGCTCATCATAGGGTTCATACAAGAATAACACTTCAATGTCTTTCTTCTTCAAGGCTTCAAAGTAAGGAGATGTCTCAGCAAGGTGACGACTATTGGAACATAAAATTATTATTACCCTTACAGCTTGTTCTCTTCCTATTTGTTGCATAAACAGAAATAGATTAACTCAAGCTAAAACAAGAAAAAACATGCACCACCAAAATAGACCTGGATGTTATCATAATGCTTACATTTTTAGTAGGGCTGTTAACGATTAATTTAAATTTAATCGTTAACTTTTGAAAAATTACCGAATAATTAATCGATAATTTTGATTAAAGCTGAAAATAAGATTATGACATCATTAAACTGAAAATGTCATAAAATGCTCATTGCTTAAGTATTTAATAAAAAAATATGATATTTTTAGGAGATATTTATGTTTAATTATAAGTAGTTCGCTTGAATGTCAATGAATTTTAATTTCGTTCTTTGTTAATTAAGTAAAAACAATGTTTATTTTTTAAAATATCATTCTCCCATAAAAACTGCTTATTTTTAAAGTTTATTAAATTTTTTCTATAATTTTAAACTCTATTTTATCGATTAAAATAATTTTAATCTGTAAAACATTTTACCGATTAATCAAGAAATTAATCGTTAATTTCCGCAGCCCTAATTTTTAGCAGTTGTTACTGAGTGTGATTTTAAATTGCTATGAATCATCTTAAAAGTTCACAGTTGCATAGAAAACAGTGACCTCTGTGTAAACTATTAACAGTATGGTTCTAATGGCTAATGGCCAAGCTCAGTAAAATTTAGGGTGCTATTATTATTTCAAGGGGAATGATAAGTTGTGTTAACTCTTTCCCTGCCAATCGCCGATATATCTGAGATCTCACCTGGTCACGTTTGTGCCAATTGCAGATATATCGGCGAATTGAGTTTTTGAGTTTATTTGGTTGCTTAGTGCGTCCCATTAGACTTTTTAAGTTTACAAATGAGAGGTAACTTTTTTCTACTTCCTTTCTGTTTAAAAATAGCATGTGTTTACATTTAGTAGTGTTAAAATTAGGAACTTGTTTCAATTTATTTTGTAAACAAAAATATGGCCACGCCTACTTAACGAACATAGTGATTTATTTTAGTATTTATTGCTATCTTATTAAATTTAATTGTGAATTATTGATGCAGAGACATTTGAAAACAATAATAAAACATTAGTTTTGGGATTTAGTTAAGATTTTCATCCTTATGATACGGCATTATATGGAAAAAGAGCAGTGGTGACAGTTCGGTTTCTATATAAGGAAATAATAGAAAAAAGTTTTCTGCCATGGACATCATCAAGATAAAAATTGTCATAACTTTAAAACTACATGGGATATTTTCAAAATTTAAAAAGCATTTATTTCATAAATGGAATTTATATTGTGATAAATAAAGGAGAAAAGGATTACAGGTATGCAGACTTTCTTTCAGTTTGGTAAGTTCAGATTTTTAACGAAGAAAATTTAACACACAAAAATTAATCACGAAATATTATAATGAAAATTATTTTTTGTTTGATAACATTTTAATTGTTTCTACATAATTGTATTCTATATTCAATTTCCTTTCTTTTGGTATAAGATACACCAATGTATCTTAAAATTTTACAATAATTAAAGTAACCCTTAAAAAATTATAAATAAAAAAAAATGTTCTGGCACGAACAGACAACCAAACTTGTAAAGCCCCTTGAAACCCCCCCTGGCAGGTAAAGAGTTAATGAAGAGATCAGAGAGGTTATATTACTCTTGATTGAAAACTTGGTACCCTCAGAATCACCTCTGATCATTAGGGCCTCTTTACTGTGGCAACCTCAACAACCCTGAGATTGGAGATAAACCAAGTACAAAGCCTTCAGATTTGCGCAGTGAAATGTCATCACAGGGTCAATAAATGATGTAAAAATAGTGACACCTTTAAATTCAACAGTTTTTTTAAAAAGAGTTAAAGAAATTTGTTTAGATGAACTAAAACACCTTTTTAAAAATAAAAATCTTGGTTAAAAAGTGTTAGAACTCTGAAGAGAACTTACACTAAATATACCACATAAAATGAAGTGAAAAGTTTAGACATGCAACAATTACTTATGCTACGACTCAATCCTACCTAGGAGATGAGAAAAAGTAGATGTTTCTCTCCCCTGCCTTCATTCTCTGAGCATATTCTTCCAGGCTAGTTAACTGCCCCTGTTCCAGTTTAGATGATTCAAATCTCAGAAGCTTGGCAATGTCCTCCTGTACAAAGAACACAGTTATACATTTTTATTTTTTTAATCATCAAATGTTAAATTGAAAAGACTCAAAGCATATATTATACAAAAATGCTTGAAAGAAATCTGTCACTTCGTACTCTACAATATTATTAAAACTAAAGACTATTTGGCACATACTCTTTGATCCTGTTCAGCAGTAGTGACAATTCCTTCTCGGAAAAATAGACCATAATCTTCATAGAATTTCATATAGGTTATTGGGTCTTTTTTGGCTTGTTCAGCAAAAAACTTTAGAATCCTTGTGGTCAGAACTTGGCGCAGTTTCCTTAAAGAAAAATTTTATGAATATAATTTTTTCAATTCAAATTTTACTCTTAAATTTGAAATACATAAGCTGACCCCCCATTTTTTGGAAGAGAATAGTATAAAAAGTGTGTAACCCAGCCGCAAGCCAACCCCAAAAAATAATAGGAATAGGACAGCTAAAACAAAATGGTACACATTTTTAAAAACTACAACCTAAATAGATCATTATGAATGTTTACTTTTGTTTAGGTTCAAGAACAAGAGATTTGAATAACAGAGAAGATGGACGTCATTTTTTATAGAACTTGCTAGAGGGCTTTTTATTGTATTAAAATGATGAGAAAATGTTTTTTATACTACATTTTAATATAGTAGTAAATAGCAACAGAAATATTTTATCATTCACCTATGACCCGACCCGCTCGTAATCCGACTCCCCCAAACTTTTTCCCTAGCTTGTGTCCAAAAAAAAAGTTGGCTTTAGAACAAGTATATACGTATTTTGCACTCAGGTGGCCCCATGATTTGTGACATTGCACCAGACCTCAGTCCTTTCTAAACCATTTACATAATGGTTAAAGGGAGGTAATAGGTATGGACAGTCATCACTGAACAGATTTATTATTTAAGAGCCTTCTTTTTGCAACCTAAATCAATTTAATACAATTTTTGCCTTTGAATAAAATTCATTTCAATTATTGCATCTTTACATTGGTTTTAAAAAGGTAATTATTTTATTTTACCTCTGCAAAAATAAAAAAAACATTTTTTTTAAAAAAACATTTTTTTTTAAAATCCAGGAAAAAAAAATTAAATTGTATCAAGCATATTTGCATATAAGATCAAATGAAGTCAATGTTTTTCCTATATAAAGCTTTCTATTGTTTTCTTTCATCAGTTAAAAATGTTTCAATTTAAATAAAAATTAAATCTGTAGAAACAAATTAAAATAAAATTAATCTATAAAAATTGAACCACTGAGTGGTTTACAAGGTTAAAATCTTCCCTCAAGAATTATAAATATATAATAATTTATAAAACATGGATCAATTGGGTATACTAATCTTAAAATTATGAACACTTTATAAAGAAGAATTTTATATTATACCTAGTATAATTTATTATATACCTAGTTTAATGAAAAGAAAATTTAATGTTCCAGAAGATTAATGTAGTTTTTCTAATATTAAACATGATTATACTTGTGGGTCTGTCTGCCTCAACAAATAACTTCTTTAAAACATTTCATGACACATATCCAAAACTTTTACATGTGTTTATTTAAAGTGCCAGTAACTTTCAAACATGCAGCACTGTCCACAGAGACACTTAAATGTTCTCTTCATTATCATGCAGCACTGTCCACAGAGACACTGAAAATCCTACATGTGGAAGAAAATCAGCAGTCCCGAGCCTGCGCTCTTCATGGGGCTTCCCGGAAAACCCCCTCAGCCCTCTGGCCCCCTAAGGGACGTAAAGACTGAGAAGCCCCCCCGGAGCGGTCGCTGCTACAAGCGGCCGCCTGGGCGTCCAGGGCACTGGGCCGAAAACGCTTCCCACTAAAGTGTGCCTCCTGAGGGAGGTGTGGAATTTCCCTACTGTGACTCACTATCAACATAGTATCACTTTGGCGCCACCACGGCAAAGCTTACGAGTCTATATAGTTTAGATCGCCGCAAAGCGTGGGGATCATCACTGACCTAACTAGGGTTTAAACCCCACCGGAAGGTTTCCTCAGAGCTGGCGACCAAAAGCGTTTCCTAGCGGTACCTTTTGCTATTCCGTACTGGCGCTCCTGGCCCTAAACCGGCATCGCTCAACAGCGTTGCTAGTTAATTGAGGGGGACGAAACGGTCGCTTCGGAGTAACCCGACCCTCAACGGGTACTTTGGTTTTCATCATCGGCATTGCATCTAAATGCTTTGCCTAAGATCCGTACAGCGACTGTAATCATATATGACTAGCACCTAGCGCCTAACAACGGTCTTCGGCTGTCCAAGCCAGGGGTTTGTCGGTTTCAGGTTGTGGTCTGCTCCACAACCTTACTCGTCTGGCGAACCACGTAGAGGTCACCCCTTCTCGCCACAGAGACACTTAAATGTTCTCTTCATTATCATGCAGCACTGTCCACAGAGACACTTAAATGTTCTCTTCATTATCATGCAGCACTGTCCACAGAGACACTTAAATGTTCTCTTCCATTTACTTAGGTCACCTGCAAGGTTCTGGTCAACTCGAAGATTGAGGAATGTTGGGCAGCTTTATTGAAATGTAACCAAACTGCCCTCAGATGGCCCCATGCTGTGTCAACATTGCACTGGTCACTCTGGGCCTTGTGTAACCCACATAGTCACACAGAGGTCAAGATGGCATGGTCATTCATCACTGGGCTCATATAAAAAAACATGGCAAGATCCATTCTATATCAAATTTTAGAGAAACTATCGACACTTACCTAATAAGAGCACTATCTTGCAACAATTCTCTACTTAAATTCAAAGGAATATCCTCACTGTCAACCACACCTGTAAGAATGGAAACTATAGAATATGATGATCTGGAAAAATGAGACATAAAATCTAAACTCTACAATAACATCTATAAACATTTAGCCACCCATTAAAAAAGATGCTGCTATGGACAGAAGCCTTTATCTTTGTTAGACAGAAACAAGCAAAAAGATTCCCTCTTAAAGTTAACCTTAAAGGTTTTCTCTCTTAAATCATGCCAAATAAAATGCTAAAAAATATTCAACCCTGAACATATATACATAAATATATCTTTTTAAAAATAATGAACTCATACCTTTAATGAATCGCAACCATTTGGGAAGCACATGATTGGCTTTAGCCATTATAAGTATTTTTCGGCTGTAGAGAGCTACTCCAACATCAGTTTCTCGACTCATATCAAACATGGCTGAAAGAAAATTCTCTCATTGTTATATGACAGTTGAATGTATAAATCATTAACACAAAGTTATATTATAGATCGATATTTAATTTTTTTAATTAATAAATTAATATTACAAATACCAAGAAAGCTCACTTGGTTTATATTCAGGTATGTAAAAGAGTGCTCGGATATTTAAAGGGGCATCAATCTTGTAGTGGAGATGATACCGTGGTTTATCATACACATTGCCAATGAATCTGTAGAACTCTTCATGCATGTCAGGTGTCACATCTCTAGGTTCCATAGTCCATAGAGCCTTTTAGAAAGAAAGGTTTTAAAAGAAGTGCTGAGATGCTGCTCTAAAAGTTCACTACATGTCACCATTTTTTTTTTAAATAACCAAAAATACAAGACAATGTTGATTAAAGCTACTAATATACAGCAGATGGTAAACAAAAACTTATTGTTTCAATTAATTAAATTTCCTGCTCACTTGTATGATATTTGCACGCTTGCCATTTAAAAAAATTGGAACACCAACAAAGTTGCTGTACTTTTTCACAACTTCTGTTAAATAAAAGAATGAAAAGCATAGTAATTTCCTTGCATCTTTAAAGGGACGTACTAATTTAAGATATTTATATTATGTAAGAAATTTTCTTTTTACCTCAAGAGGTCAATAAATTTTAATACAAAAACTCCAAAATGGACTATTTCAAATGATCATGCACTTCCTACCTTTGATAATTTCCTCTTTGGCAAAATTATAACAGTCCCCCCTGAGATGAACAACAATTTTGGTTCCTCTTTGGACCCCCTCTGCTTCTGATATCTCATATTTTCCTGTCCTGAACAAAGAACAATTTCTAAAACTAAATCAAACTAATCTTCAAAATACAAACTGTTCGATTCTATTTTTTTAAATGAACATGTGATACAGCGGCCTAGAACTTGATTTCTTATATTGTAGGAGTTTTAAAATGTTTTGTTTCTTTTTCTTTAAGATGACTTTCTCATGCTTCTGAATTTTATTTACAGCTTAAAAATCTAATTGCTGAAAAAGAACAAGTAAATAATGGAAAATTTATTTTAATGGTTAATATAGGTTGACTAGTTTAATTAAATTAATCTGAATACAAAATAAATTCCTTTTTCTGGCAGGTTATTATTATGTTCTCACCCATCAGATGACCACTTGTATGCAGAGGATCCAGGTTGAAAAGACTTTGTGAACACATCAACTTTGTCCCCTACCATAAAGGTGGAGTAGAAGCCAACCCCAAACTGGCCAATCAGATTACTTTTTATGTCCCCTTTGGCACCTTTTTCAGACAGTTCTTCCAAAAATGCCTTGAATGTACATTATTTCAGTTACAAGTTTGGCTTTTGAGCATAAGAATAATATATATAATTTATTTATTAGTCAAGCCATATTCAAGGAAAACTGTAATAATACATACTATATTGATAAAATCTCATTTATGATTGAACCTTTTTAAAAACAAGTGATAATTTATCATAAATTTATTTCCCGGGTTTTCAATGTAAAACATCGCTGTGATTTTTCAGCATTTCAAGTTGGTTTCTCTTAGTAATCTCAAAATTATTTTATTATATTTGGTGAGCTCACCTTTGACCCAGATCTAGCTATAGTGCCAAGATTTTCAATCAATTCTTCTTTCGACAGTCCAACTCCAGTATCCTGTATGTAAATTTAATAACACAATTGATATACTGTATCAATATTGTAGGGGTTTTAATTATTAGAAAAACTTAACTAATTATTTAGCTATAAATCATTTTGTCTAATCTAAAGTGACATAGAAATTAAACAAAAATTAATTATTAATTAAACAATTTTTTTTTATTCTATAAATAAAATTTGTATATAATTTTTACTAAAAATTTTATGTTCAGTGCTGAAATGAAATAGTTAAATTAAGTTATCTACTGACAGTGTAGCTTTGATTTTAAAAAATCAAATAAATCTATTCCTTGACTCTGTTCTTAAATAAAATGTTTGCTAATGTTTAATCTGTCCATTTGTTAAAGAAACCTTTTTGTGATCAGCTTTGCATGAGTATTCTAATAACCTCTTACCAAAATCTTATCTTAAATGTGAGCTAACAATTTAAATAAATAAAATGTATAACATATTTGAAAAAAACAACAACAAAAAATAAATAAATAACTAACAACAAATTTCTAGAAAACTAATGTGAAATAACATAAAATAGAAAGAGCCACCTGAATAGTGAAAGTCTTCTTGTCATCATTTGTGGCAATGTGTATTTCTAAAGGAATATCTTTATCTACAACATCAGCGCCAGTTAATTCATAATAGCGAAGTTTTTCCAGTGCATCACTTGCGTTGGAGATCAGCTCTCTAATGAACACCTGATTATAAAAATTGTTTATAACTTACAAAAACATAAATTGGACAGTCATCTTAACTCTTTCAAATAAAGAGCATTGCAAGTTTTAATCAACCAACACAATATTTTTAAAAGGATAAAATACTGGGCACTGTGTTAAAGCAATTCAATAAAATAAACAATGGAACAAGATGTGTTAAGGCTTTAAAAAAACAACACATAATTAAAAGGGTGTTTCAGTTATATGCATGTTTGAGTAGAGATAGTCAAAAAAATTCATTTTTAGAACTGTAGTTAGATGATTATCCTTCTTAGGGCCTTCTTAAGATTGATGATTATAAAATGGAGTCTTATTAAAAAAGTAAGACAAAATAACTTCAGTTTTTTTAATGATATTAATGTAAGTATCTTTAACAAGATGACAAGCCTACTTCTTTTTCTGAATACAGGGATTTGGCCACAATGTCCAGAAGTTGTCTTGTCTCTGCTTGAAATTCATGAGTATCTGCTGGTCCTGAAAGATGGTTGGAAATGATCAATGAAAATGTTGAATGACATGACATATACTATTTATTTTAAACTACAGTTTTTATAACCTCATAAGTTATTTTATGCTATGCAAAGAAACAAGCATCTGAATACTTATTTTAATGAATGAATTTATAGATGCAGAGACCAAAAATTTAAAAAAGGAATAAATTAAATAAAGATGCCAGACAATGTATCTCTTAATGTTTTTATTTTTATATTTTAAATATTCAACAACAAAAAATTGTCAGACCCATAGTCAGTTAAATAAAAATTCATAAGTTGTGGTTACTTAAAAACTTAAAGATTCATTTTATTTAAAGCTGGGCTTCTGTTCCTTTTCTACAATCATTACCCAATTATATTGAATAGTCCACAAACCTACAAATTGTTTTATCTTTCATGTAACCAATTCATGAGTAATGATAACATTTATTTTAGAAAAATGGGCAGCTAATTAATTTATTAAAAATTAATAATAATAATAACCCCCTTTTCAGACCATGTAGGCCTATGGGGCAAGTGAAGTAGCGTTCACTATTTGCACATTAGATTAAATGTCATAAAATGTGAAAAAATATATATGAAAATTTATTTTGTAACTTAAATGCTTATGACAGTAAAGCCAAACCTGTTCTTACATCTCTTTTCTTAGGGATTTAATGAACTGGTTGGTCGCCCCAACATGCAGGCAAAAAAACCTTATTTAATTTTGTAAATATTACAGCTGAAGGGTTTATTTTATTCCTGTGCAGCATAAACATAAATTCCAGTTGAGTGTAAATAAGTAAAATAAAATCAGTAAACATAATTAAGAATATGATAGTGCTTTCTTTGTATTGTATTTTCTGGAAACAATGAGAAACATTCATTTGATGTGACCTTACATGTTTTCATCATTGAAAATCAAACACTCAAATGCAAGTAAGAAAAAGTGAAATAAATATGGTAAAGAGACAAGATTCTCAATCTAATTGATCCAAAACACATCTTTGATCAGAATTTTTTAAAATAAATTAACTATGAAAATTCTACTCACAATTTGGTGAAGCTATTGAAAAAAAATTCCTGCATAAGTTCAAGGACTAAATACAAATATATACAACAGAATAGACACACTAATTAAGATAAATGAATAAAACAAAAATTGCACTTGACAGTTACCTCTTCCCCTCTCAGTATCTTTAATGATGGAGTGATAGTCTTCTTCAGCCTCCTCTTTGGTGAAAATTCTTCTTGATGTGAACAATGAACGTTGTTGCTGATGTCGACTTGGACACACATGATTATATGAAGCTAAAGTACAGTTTGAAGAAAATTGCTCTGGGGATAGACATTGGACAAATGTTTATAAATATTTTATAAATAGACTTTTAAAATGATTTTAATATTAAATAGAATTAATTCAATAACCCACTTAATTTAGACAGCTAAACCTTTCTGAGTTGATATTATAAAATACCAAACTGTAGCATGATTATTATGCAGACCAGTTAGTTGTTTTTGTTAACCATTGCCATTCTCATATTTAATAAGGTTGTTAAGACCGCTCGTTTTTGAGGACCGACTAACCGTTCAAAAAAAGACCGGTTAACCGCTCGTCCTTATATCCCTAATGTTTTGAGACCCATTTGAGAACTAACAAGAGAATGTTGTCGCCTGGCATCGTCTGATTGCATCAAAGCCCGCTTCCCCCCGCTTGCGTTCAGCTCTTTCCGCATGCCCCTCAATTCAAAGCATTTTTTTTAATCCAAAAAATTAACTAAACAGTGATGGTTAATTGTCTTTTTAATATTTTATTTTGGGTACTCGTAGTTCACCGGTCTAAATAAGAGGACAGGTTCAATAGTTCGTTAAAGTTAGCAAGGTTTTTTCATTAGTTTCAAAAAAACCAACGCCTCGCCCCGTCCTTTGTGACGTCATGTTTACCTCTCTTGTGTGTGATGCCGATCAACTCGCATATTAAAATTAATAATATAATAAAATTATAAAGCTACGATAGAATGGAATTTATTTTAAAAAACATTATTTTTCGATCGTCAACTCGCCAGAATAATTGAATTTTGCGACGCACATGTTCCCCCTCCCCGTTTTTTTCTGTTCAAATAGGGTTTGAGCTACACTCGGCGTACTATTACTAGTATTAATGTGGTAATCAAATGCCTTTGACTAGCAGGAAAACTGTCACTAAAAGACCGAACTCGAATTTGTGGGCCGATTAATCGCCCGGTATCTTTGCTACGTCTTTCAAATACCTCTCGTAATATAGGTACATGTACTTCACTAAGCGGCGTGCGCCGATAAGTTTTTGAATGCCTGAACTGAAACAGACTATAAACCGGTGATCAGAAAATGCGGATAGGTCACGGGGTCATATGCTCTTATAGCTTTCTTTGTCTTTATAAGAAACAGACTATAATTAATATAAATAGAAACAGCCTCGGCCTTGACCGTTGTTGACATCTAACGCGCACTGTGTTAGTCTAGTACAGTCACCGCGACAAAGCGAGAGGGAGAGGCG
>MUZC01001537.1:10179-17679 GCA_002072015.1 Radix auricularia
GTGAACGGAAGTATGAAAGTGAGAAAAGGTTGAGCGCCCCCACCTCATCTCCACTCCCGGTGTGAGGCCTGGTCTGTCACGTGATACAGGCGTGCCGGTTTGACTTACATCTGGAGATTATTGCTTGACTGCCGCTTCAAAGAAAGGAAACTAGGGTAAAAAGACAGAGAGAGAGAGAGAGAGGGATAGAGAGAGAGAGAGAGAGAGAGATAGAGGGAGAGAGGGAGGAGGGGTAAACGCAAGACGCGGGGAGAGAGGACAAGCGTAAAATTTTCGATAAGTTGTCAATCTTGAATTACCCCCTCCCCCCCACATACACTCCGTCTGATCGGAGGAATTGTATTAATATTATTACAGATGGCGCTCGGCTACCGGCCAAATGAAAAGCTGGTCGAATTCGTGAACGGCTGGTGGGGGGGGGGGGGGGGGGAGCGATGGACAGAAGATATGAAACCGTTAGGAAAAATAGGTTGGGACGGGGTCGTAAGGGACAGGTTTATAATCTATTGACATAGATAACTTGTTGACATGGATAACTTGTTGACATGGATAACTTGTTGATATGGATAATTTGTTGATATGGACAACTTGTTGACATGGATAAGTTGTTGACATGGGTAATTTGTTGACATGGATAACTTGTTGACATGGATAACTTGTTGATATTGATAATTTGTTGATATGGACAACTTGTTGACATGGATAAGTTGTTGACATGGGTAATTTGTTGACATGGATAACTTGTTGACATGGATAACTTGTTGATAT
Source organism: Radix auricularia (assembly GCA_002072015.1). Classification (NCBI taxonomy): domain Eukaryota; kingdom Metazoa; phylum Mollusca; class Gastropoda; family Lymnaeidae; genus Radix; species Radix auricularia. The sequence continues at coordinate 10,948 of MUZC01001537.1, forward strand.
GGATAATTTGTTGACGTGGGTAACTTGTTGACACGGATCACGGATAATTTAAACGTAAAGTCTGTTGTCATGGATATCTTTAAATCTGGGGTGGGCAAACTATGGCCCGCGGGTCATATGCGGCCCGCTATAGAGCTCAGTGCGGCCCGCGGAAGCCTGCAGCAATATAGAAAAAAATCAAAACATGTATTTTAATGGTGCATGTTTTTACTTGAACTCGGGCTAAATTTTGTTTAAGTGTGGCGTTTCATTTCTTAGTATTATATCTTATATCTTAGATATACAGACGCTCCTTCTATGCAGAAGATAATTGCGTCCACAGACCATGAGAGATGATCTGTTGGCAAGTGATGCAGCGGTCACAGGCCACGGCTATAGGGGTTCCACGCATTACCCCAGCCGCCTAACTATTGTCTAGTTAGGTACCCATTCGGAGCTGGGTGACTCGGGGACTCCTCAGGCCCCGAGAACAAATCCTCACTTTCGTGTGGATTCGAACTCGTAACCATCAGTGTGACAGTCGAGAGCGCTACCTCTCGACCACCACGTCCCACATATATTGTGAACCTCGCCCTGAAAGGTTTTCCCATCAATGCTTTAATTAGATATGACAGTGTATATTAACCCATTTCAGTCCATGGCGGACTATAGGGCAAGTAAGGTAGTGTTGAGAGGTTTCAGTAAGTCATCACTAACGAGCAAGGGATTGTTTGACTAGCGCAATGCCCCGGACCAGCACCTAGGCTTGAACCCGTGACTCTCATTTGCCTCGATTCGACAGTCCAGCGCGCTACCGCTAAAACACCGCGCACCTCGGTCTGACAGTGAAGCTTAACATATTGAGGCATAAAGTTGTGGCGTAGCGATTGGAAGGGAGGAGGAAAAAATTTGAAAGTCCCCCCGAGCCCCCACTTATGTACAATTTTTTACATTAAATATTACGCTACTGCGATGTATTTGGGATCTCCAAAGAGGTTAAGCCCACCCCGGGTCCCCAAAGAGGTTAAGCCCCTCCGGTCCCCCCAAACCCCTACAAATTCCTAGCTACGCCCCCGGCAGAAAGTGTAATCTCTTGGGGTTTATGTTGTTTCATTTTTCTTTTTGATTGACGCATTACAAACAATGTTCCATTTTAAGTTACGCTGCCGCGAGGCCACGCACATCTCTAAACGACAACGCGCATCAGTTTAGAGATACCGCGCATCAGTTTAGAGATACCGCGAAGCAAATTGTGTGTTTGTGGGGTTTAATTTTTTGCACAATAAATTAGATGCTCTTTACCTTGCATACGAGGCGAGTTTTTTAATCTTACACACAGACCAACGAACCGTGGAGGTAACATTGATTATATTATGTGAACACGACTCGTGTATAAGATGCGTCTGAGTCTCCTACTATGGTAAAACACGGCATGTGGCGAGGAGGAAGAGATATTAATAATATGGGGCCCGCTGGGGTGGTGGTTGGCGGGAGGTGCCCAGGGATTGGTTTGGGGGAGGGAAGGACAGGGAGGACGCCTTTAGAAACGTATGTTGCGGTAGGGCTCAGTAGATACGGCGGTAGTGGGGGTGTGGTCAGGGGTGGGGGTCGTTGTTCAGGGTCATGAGAGAGGAAGGTTAAATGTAAGGGGTGGGACTTTATTACCTTTGGGGAAGGTGGTGTTGAGTGCTACATTCTGACCACTAATCAGAGCCATACTTCTGACCACTCATCACAGCCATACATCTGACCAATCATCACAGCCATTCTTCTGACCATTCATCAGAGCCACACATCTGACCACTCATCACAGCCACACATCTGACCACTCATCACTGCTACACATCTGACCAATCATCACAGCCACACATCTGACTACTCATCACAGCCACACATCTGACCACTCATCACAGCCACACATCTGACCACTCAGCACAGCCACACATCTGACCACTCATCACAGCCACACATCTGACCACTCATCACAGCCATGCATCTGACCACTTATCACAGCCACACATCTGACCAATCATCACAGCCACACATCTGACCACTCATCACAGCCACACATCTGACAAATCATCACAGTCACACATCTAACCAATCATCACAGCCACACATCTGACCACTCATCACAGCCACACATCTGAGCACTCATCACAGCCACACATCTGACCAATCATCACAGCCACACATCTGACCACTCATCACAGTCATACATCTGACCACTCATCACAGCCATACATCTGACCATTCATCACAACCACACATCTGACCACTCATCACAGCCACACATCTGACCACTCATCACAGCCACACATCTTAGCTATCATCACAGCCACACATCTGACAACTCATCACAGCCACACATCTGACCACTCATCACAGCCACACATCTGACCAACCATCACAGCTACACATCCGACCATTCATTACAACCACACATCTGACAAATCATCACAGTCACACATCTGACCACTCATCACAGCCACACACACATCTGACCACTCATCACAGCCACACATCTTAGCTATCATCACAGCCACACATCTGACAACTCATCACAGCCACACATCTGACCACTCATCACAGCTACACATCCGACCAATCATCACAGCCACACATCTGACCAGGCCAAACCAATAGAGTTTTTTAAAAGAATCTCTTGACAAAAACTCCGTACCTAGCAGACGACTTTCTCCTTTACCATCTTTGCCGCCCGTACCCTATTGATAGGTCTGACCCACAAAGCACGAGTTTCATGGGTCTCCTTCATGTCTGCCAGATGGGACGATATCGTTGTCCTGTTGGAAACAAAAAAAACCCTGGCCCATTGAACAAGCGTGACAGGTTATATCAACAGAAACTCCATGTATCAAAGACCGGGGGGGGGGGGCAACATTGCCAGTCATAATAACGGTAACCATTAAACAACCTGTTACAGTTCTACCCGGGGCAGTCTGTTAATAAAACACTATAAGAGTTGTTTACCCTTAGGACTAAACCCATTCCGTTTTGAAACTTATTTTTCCATGATTCGATTCTTGAGATTACATTCAAGTCTTATTTAAAGGCTGGTTCCATTGGAGCAGCATTCAATGAGATTTAGGATCGATTGATTTCGACTCCATTATCTCATTCTGGAGATAAGAAATGAAGGTCTAAGAAGGGACGGACCTGTACTAGAATATATGATGAATCTTCTGTATGGGACGCATCCACCAACGAAAACATTGAAATACTAGAACAAATTCAAAGAGCTGCCAGATTCATTACTGGAGAATATTTAAAACTGACAAAAATAAAACCTTTACTTAAATTATTAATCATTGAGAAACATAACATTAAGATAGCTTAATACAACCCTCAGACAGACATAAGGATAAAAACACCTTTCTTATTCCATATGCAAGGACAAACACATACAAGTTTGCGCTTACCCGTCCGGAATTCGGGCGTGAAATGGGTTGCCTGAAGAAAACCAGAAAAGCCAACACTTTATCGACATTTAAAACTCTAATAAGAATGCAGGACTAAACACAAACCATAGATAAGCGTAGGATGCACAAATCTTATGTATAGAAGGAGCGTCTGTAACAGATAAGATAAGACATGATAAGTCCTGAACATACAACTAACTTTTCCTCAGCAATGAGCAATCGCCAGGCTTGCCCATAGGAATGTTATTCCCATGGAATTCCCATGGCGAAAACGTTCCATGGGATGTGATGGGACAGCACAAATTTGTATGTTCTATGTATTTAAAGGCTTGTCTAGATTTTTCTCATTTTGACGAGCGGTAACACGGAATGATACTGAATTGTCATAAAGTTAATAAATTTTGTCGTCTGGCATGTCTCTTTGTTTATGTAGTCCTATTTAGTAGACACTAAACTAAACTTTCATAAATTTCATATTTTTATTTTAATTGTATTCCATATTAATATTATAATAGTAATCCCATGGGATGGGAGGGGATGGGATGGGACAGGCATAAATTGCCATGGGATGGGATGGGACAGAAAAATATGTCCCATGGAAAGCCTGGAAACCGCCATTCTAAACTTACCCGAGAAATTAACTCTCTGTGATTTCTATGTCAACTATAATTATACATCAATGGGGCAACTCCGCTTCTGGTATTAAAAATATCTCACAGTGGTGCTCCACAGTTGGTTACCTAATAATCACGTCCTGAAAATTTTGACCCCTAAATGGAAAAGTTTAGGGGCCACCCGTAAAATATATCCTGGCTGATAACAGCCCACTATATCCAAGCTAAAAACTGCGCTCTTTAGCTAGGTCTGAAAGTCTCTACTGACTATGGCAACGGTCCAAAAGGGTATACCCCCCCCCCCCGAAAATCTACTCGAGACCGACGTCGAAATGTCATTTCGTAATGTTATGCTGATTGCAAACGACCTTTTGATGGTGACACAACACATGGTTAAACCATTTAATGGACGCATTCAGCAAACTTTGAGCTCTGTTTCGAACACTGGTCAACATTTAGTCTTCATTGGTCAAGGCTTTGTTTTGTTACACATAGACCTGGGTGACATCGTTTCTGGGCTTTGACTATCACAGGAATTTCTAGCTATCCTGACATATCAGCTTCGATCACTGACTCTGTGATTGTCCCAAGAAATCGGGAACTCTGCCTCATAGGTCACTTTATAAAAATGCATCCCTTTATTACCACTACTCATATTTTAATGACGCAATTACTCTGACGAATGGCACAACAAAGTTGTGATAGTATGTTCAAATAAAACAGGCTTCATCAGTTTCAGACAGACAACTCCAGAAATGTGTTATTACTATCATTATTTTAAAAATAATAAATTTCCATGGGTTTCTTATGTACATTTTAAAATAATGCGAACAAAACATTATCTTATCTTATCTTATCTTATCTTATCTGTTACATACGCTCCTTCTGTACAGAAGATTATGCGTCCTACGTATATCTATGGTTTGTGTTTAGTCCTGTTTTCTTATTAGAGTTTTAAATGATGATAAAGTGTTGGCTTTCCTGGTTTCTTCACATTCACTTTAAAGTGACGGTTTCATGTTGAAATTTACAAGTAAACAAATAACTAATTCCTATCTTGAGAATTGTAACTTTGTAACTCTCTCTCTCTCTCTCTCTCTCTCTCTCTCTCTCTCTCTCACTCTCTCTCTCTTTCTCTCTAGTTAAATATAGAATAAAAATGAACCCCTGCTCTTCCTTGAACGCGTAGTTACTATTGAAAGGAGGGCGTGTGATACCAGACTATTCAAAGGCGTCACTAGGGGGTGCCGTATAACACCATCACAAGAAGTGACACCAAAATGTAAAACTCTTTATGTTCCCGTAGCTGGTCTATGGGGTAAGTCGTGAGGGGTGACACCATGAAGTACCGCACTGGGTGACGCCAACGCTAGTGACGCCTCTGAGGTTTTTACATGATATTTGTTTGGACTGATGGCTCAAAAGGGAGTCGTGTTATGCCCTACTTTTCCTTTTGTCGGCAATACAGAGTAGTGGAGGTAATAGGACGTGTGTTCTAATTATACAAGACAGAGAACCGCTAGGATTTTTTTATAATTCACAATTTAATTAATGGATTCCTCTCTGTAGTTTGTAGACTCAATCCAGTCTGACACAAGATGAGAACCGCTGTATACCCGTCAACTATGTTATCAAATAATTAAGTTTAATTGCTGCCACTGTCCTTGACATTGGACAGAGCAAGGCCTCAAGTGTTTACCCCCTCCCCGACCCCCACCCAATATTTTCCTCCACTTTGTGCCAAAAGAAAAATCTCCCTCGGAGATCATGTTGTTTCAGGCACTCGCTTGAGCAGTGGTTCTCAAGTTCGCAAGTCAAAAAAAAAAAAGCTAAGAAACAAATAATAAATATAAAAATATGAGAGTCCTGAATCAGAAATGGCAAAGTGATACAAAGGGAAACAACACGCAGTTTACTTTCAGTTACAGTTAGACCATTCCTGCTTTACCGCTAGCAATCATTAGAGCTACTTTGGACATCTCTGCTGAAAGTATGTCTTAAGATTAAGGATATTATCTTGTCATTGATTGCGCACCGAATGATGTTTTTAATCGTGCGCCGTGTGAAATATTTTATAATGAACGCCTTGACTTTACGAGCTGGGACGTTTTGACACCAACTTTTAAACAATATATTCCGTTGGGCAATTAAAAAAAAAATTTCCAGACTTTCCATTCCCCCCTCCATTCTCATCCCCTGTTTTCCTTTTCCTTCTTCTCTCCACTCTTTTCCTCCTTAAAACACTATCCAGGAGAGGTAATTACAAGTGAAATGTTTCAGTTTATAATAATGGCTCGTCAAACAATGAAAAAAATAGACAAGAAAAACATCTTCAGATCTTACTTACAGTCCTTCAGTCAATAAATCATCGCACCCCCCCACCGCGCGCCCAGCCCCGCCCAACAATCTCCTAACATCTGGGTCCCCACGAATTATCTCTGCAATCTCCTAAGCTGAAATTATGAGCCACAGTGCAGACAAGACTGCAGTGTTGTTAACCGCGCCAGTCAATCCAGGGATTGTTTACTTGTTGTGACCATGTTTCCGGCGGTCCGTTCGCGCTCATGTTCATAACTAGGTCAGATCGACATGACAAGTGTACAAACCATACATATGCCCCCCCCCCTGCCAAGTGACCCGTCTCACTAGTCAAATAGTGATATTCGCTTTGACGTCGAGTGCAACAAATGATAAAACAG
>MUZC01001537.1:22679-30493 GCA_002072015.1 Radix auricularia
CGGTATAGATGAGTTTTAATAATACGCGCGAACGAGTGGCGAATAGTCGCACATGAATGGGGTATTATAAAGTTAATGTTGAGTTATCGACGGAAACCCTCGTGTATCGTCTGGGGGTATGCCAGATGGCGCACTGGACGATAGAATGGCGAGAGTGGATTTGAATAACGGAAACGAGGGATGTGTTCTCACCAAACCAGCGAAGACATGTGTTGTCATGTGAGCCTGCGTATTTCATACTCGCGAAATGTGTCACAACCTTACAACAAATGCTCTAGGGAGAGATGTGTGCGTAAACAGAGGTAAGCAAAAATATTTGGCATAATGTGTGCAGTGGGAAGTTTTAAATTTCATGTGTTGTTTACAGGAAAACTGAGACAATTTACAGTTAAGGCCAGCAATGTTTATCCAGATGGTTACTCTATCTAGCGTATAGTATAGTCGTGTTCAAAAACACAACAAATTTACAATTACGTTGTTCTGTCAGCTTGTTGGAAGGAATCGATTACGGTAGTCGTTGTAAAGTAAATATCCATAGCTTCTGATGATGGAAAATATTTAACTTTCGTTTTGAAAGTTGTTAAGAACAATGTTTTAATCAGATGATTTCGTTGTTATAGTTGACGGCTGTGAGACTTTTATACACTTTCTGGGTAACATAAGTAACAATAATTTATAATTTAGTTATGAGTAAGAGCAATATTATAATAGGCAGATTTGGTTGCTAGGCGACCCTTATACAGAAGACACATACCCATGTGTCCTTATACAAAACAAATCCCATAACTATTTGTTCTTTAATTCAGGGGTGGACATATGATTGTGTTGGGGGGGGGGGGGGTGAGGACCATTTGTTTCCTTATAAATTTCTAATTGAAAAGTTTCTTCGAAATCCTCATTTATCACGTTTACTTAGGTTCTCCATTTCTCTTAATAACATATCGTATCTAATTATATTGAATTGCCCAATAACCTTATATATGTATTGTTATTATTCACAAATTTGTATTGCTATTGCTTGAAATTCTAGTCTATGCTATGCATTTTTATAGGCATTCGTGTTTTTTTTTCAATGTATCGCTCTCTGCATACAAACACACGCATAGGCTTTATATCACACACGCTCTTACAATAAACACATGTGTTGTCATAGATTTACGGACGCGGCTATATCAGAAATATCTTTACCTGAGACATTGATGTGACATCATGATACTAGTATAACCTCACAAGAACATTTTAGCAACATCATAACATCATGATGACAACATCAAGGCATGATGACATCCCTACACTCTTAGTAACACCGAAACAGTATCGTAACACTAGTTTAAGAACATTATGAAAACATCCTAAACTCAATGACACCATTTTAACAGCATCATAGTAAAAAATAGGAGTATAGATACAATGCAATATCATCACCATAACGACATCATGAAAACACCATGACAACATTATGGCAATACAATGACAACATTATGGCAATACCATGACAACATTATGGCAATACCATGACAACATTATGGCAATACCATGACAACATTATGGCAATACCATGACAACATCATGACAAGATTATGGCACTACCGTGACAACATTATGGCAATACCATGATAACATTATGGCAATACCATGACAACATTATGGCAATACCATGACAACATTATGGCAATACCATGACAACATTATGGCAATGCCATGACAACATCATGACAAGATTATGGCACTACCGTGACAACATTATGGCAATACCATAACAACATTATGGCAATACCATGACAACATCATGATAAAAGCACTGTGCTATGAAATTCATAATATTGAGTGGTCAATTTGTTGTCTGGCTGGAGACGTCCTACAAAAATGCTGAGTCTCTCAAATTATTTTTTGCCTAGTATGGTCATATCAGAATATTGAGTCTGTCAAATCTTTGTGCTCACCAAACACTGCCTAGTGACTTCATCATGTTATTATGCACTACACTCTTACATTTGCAATCCCCCCAAAACAACCATACAGCCCAGGAGATCCCATAACAAGGCCAGCTAGATAATTTCCATTGTTAAAACCCAAAACTAGGTCATCCAGCTGATTTTCCTTTGTAACCCCATAACTAGGTCAGCTAGCTCATTTCCCTATCGTAACGCCAAAACTAGGTCAGCCAGCTCGTTTTCCTATTGTAACCCGATAATTATGCCAGCCTGCTAGTTTCTCTTGTTGTAAACCCATAACTAGGTCAGTCAGGTCATTTCCCTTGTTGTAACCCCACAACTAGGTCAGGCCAGCTCATTTCCCTTGTTGTAACCCCATAACTAGGTCAGCCAGCTCATTTACCTTGTTGTAAACCCATAACTAGGTCAGCCAGCTCATTTCCCTTGTTTAAACCCATAACTAGGTCAGCCAGCTCATTACCCTTGTTGTAACCCCATAACTAGGTCAGCCAGCTCATTACCATTGTTGTAACCCCATAACTAGGTCAGCCAGCTCATTACCCTTGTTGTAAACCCATAACTAGGTCAGCCACACGTGGCCACCGTTGGATTCCTGGGCTTGAGCCCCGACTGGCGTCGTCACCAACTGCGGAAAATGGGCGAGACCATTGACAGTGGACACCCCTCAGAGAAAAGTGGGTGCTTTCCTCTTTCACTCAGAAACCAAACAAAACCAAACTACGTAACTGGACAATCCCATTTTTTTGTGTTAAATTTTGCTCTCTTTTATGTCACTATTATTATTTTATAAGCTTTGGCTTAAATTGTTGTACTTATTTTTTTTAATAATGGCTGTGGTGGATTTAGAAAATAAAAGTTTAAAATTAAAACTATGGTACAGCGACCAAATAAAGTTTAAGAAGACAGGGATATTTTACAATTATGTTGTATTTATTTATTTATTTTTAAAAAAAATTGCTATAACCGTAAACTGCACTTAAAATATGGCTTTTACGAAAAACGTAAAAAAAAATTATTATGGTATGTGCCCTCTTCGTTATTATTTTTCCTGGATCCACCACTGCCATGAATGACTAACCAAATATTCTCACTTTTTTCAAAATTTCTAATTTGAAGCCCAAATTGCTTTTATTATTAGTTGAGATAATTGCATGTTCTTAAACCTACTAATTATAACAATATTTTTATCTTTAAATGTTTAAAATGCAAAAAGGATTTGTTTAATTAAAAGATTTTTTTAAAAGATAATATAACTTTTTTAAAAGGTATTTATAATATATATATACAAAATTACTTTTAAAAATTAAACTAATTCAAAGAACACACACATATCTGCTGATTGACAAAGTTTTAAAAAAAAATTTAAAAAAAAAAAAAAAAATCTCTGCAATGTTTAACGTATTAATAACAATGGTTTCAATAATTCGACAGCATTCGTTAATTTATTATTATTCTGTGCACGTGCTTCTCATTAAAAAAAACAACAACATTAGAAACAATATACAAAAAGACTTTAAACAAATTGTTATCATCGAAAATGGACATTAAAATTCCATTTTAAGAATTACAATAAATTACATTCCTTTGTTTACGGTCAGATTGAAAAAAAAGTTCTTTTTAAGTTTTTGGATAACGAAGTCAATAGTGAGCTCGCCTCACAAGCTCAGGGGCATGGGATCGAGCCCGCGTTTAAAGCCACAATAAAAATGACGATGAATGACTATCGCTAAAAATTCCTCCGCTGATCTGGAAAAGAGATGGGCGCCGCCAAGGTCTACCGTGCCCCGAGAAAGTTCTAAATGTAAACGATAGAATTCCCTACGACCACAAGGTTATGGGACAGAAAAAAATTAATAAAATTTGTGAACTTATGACGTAAATCGGCACATGCCTCAAACGACCTGCCTAAAAGATAATCATCATTGTATATATGCATGATTCGTGTCACGGGTGCCAATTATGATGGTGTCTTATAAGTTATAAGACTTTTGTTGTGTTGGTTTTTGTACAAGTTTTCTATAATTTATAAATACAGATCAAACAGTGAATAAATTTCACTTTTACCGACTGAATTATCATTTCTTTTTTTAAATAAAGAAATGAATTTAAATAAGAAAATAGATAACTTTTTTTTAAAAATTAATTTTTTTAAAAATTAATTTTTTCTTTATCAATGAAAATTAAATCACTCAACAGACTTGAAGAAATGATTGTAAGCTAACTGTTGTAAACGAATCGTACTGAGCCCTTCTTTCAACCTTCCCCTTAAATTTCAATAAAATAAAGCAAACATTTTTCTAAAAAATAAACCCTTTCAATTATTATAATTGTAAAACACTGAAATTGAGAAAAGTTATATAGACTACTATTCAATTTGTATCATACAATTATTTATCTTTATTATACTTTATTACATTAAAATTCAGTTTATTAGGATTGGAATTTTTAAAAATATACATTATCTTTTTTATTTGCATGTGTTAAATTTTGTTGTTTATTTATTGCTTATGCTTGTCACTGGTAATTGTAATGTAATTTTAGTTTAACTAACACCCCTAACGTTGTTTTTTTAATTCTCATTATCATGACGTAGCCGTCTTTGAGAAAGACCGATCGCTGTCTTTACCCCCATTACTAGAAGGTAACTCCACGATTTGAGTGTGATCTGCAGTAATCTCCCTTTCCATTTTGCTTATGTGTTAAACTTGCCAGCCTTTTCAGTTTCGCATTATTTTGTTCTTTAATTTTCGCATGCATGAATTGATATAAAAATTATTTAAAACAGAAAACTTTGACCATCTTTTGAAATTTCTGAAATAATAAGTATTCATTAAGGCTTTCCGAACTTGGTGACATAAACAAACACCACCCACCATTCTGCAGTCAACCTTTCGCATTGACACTAAAGGTTAAAGGTCAAAGGAAAAAATGTTTAAAATCAAACTAAAAACCAGAGACCCATAAAGCATATATTTGCCCTTAATTAGTTATTTTCACCTACTGTAATTAAATTCTGCATATTATTTTTAAGCTATATTTTAAAAAAAGAAAATCTAATATTATTTCACATATTTTTTTTTTTTTAAATTTTAGAAATATAAAAATTAGAATATAAAAATGCTAATTTTAAATTGCTTTCAAATTATCACATATGTTTACTGTTTCTGTTTGCAAATTGTGTTTTCAATTATTATTTTCCATTGAAAATTGGAAAGTGGGGTGCACTACAACTTAAAAACGTGTTACTTTCATCTTATTTTGCACAATATTCATCTTCTACTCGGTAACTGAATAACATTATCATTATCAACTGCAGGTCCAGAATTAACCTACTGTTACTTCTGAGACTATTTGTTAAGTAAAACAGCAAACTTTAAATTTTTATTCTAACAAGTAGAGTTCTACCACAGAAGATCTCTGAATTATTTTGTACACGAAAAGGGAATTGAATAAATCAAGCCCGTCCTGTTACTACCATCACTCCCCTGTCAATCAGACTACAAATAACTCACCTTTTTTACTAGGAAAATACTTTTCTGGCATGTGAATAGGTAATGGTAAAATAAGTTTAACAGTGAGACAAAAATAGTATGAGGACTGCACTGTTAGGCTTTCTCAAATGAGGCTTTGTTAGTAAACCTCAGTAGGGGATGTCCTTAAAGTATGTCACGCTATTTTTTGACCATTTTTAACTCCCTCCTCTCCCTGTCACAAAATGTCACAAATCTCGCCCCCGCCCATCCCTAAGTCCGTCACACTTTCAAATAAAATAAATGTTTAATTAACAAAATAATAAAAAATTTAATATAAAACACAGTGACGTCAAAAAATGTCACGATTTCTTACACCCCCCCCCCTCTTGAGTGTGACATATTTCAGATGACAGTAAATGCATCATTTGTGTGATCTTGCCAGTCAACCTCTTTTGTCAAATGACACTTCATATTAAACACCATATTTTCTTTGCTGTATTATGCATTCAAATTCTAAACTTATCTATTTACTCAACCTTTTAAAGCTACAATGGTATTTTATATCATAACCACATCTCAATTATTATCATAATAACCTCTTCATCATATTGTTTGTAAACACAAATAGAATTTGTCTGTCTTCCTACAGTGCTAACTAATCCTGTGAAGGAACATACATTTTAATTATTTTGCCTTTTTAAAAATACTTATACCCCCTTACTAAAGGAATGAGTTTTAGTGAGACTTTATTTTATTTTGCATGCTCTTATTTTACCAAAATTTGCATGTTTCAATTAATGTATTCACCTTTTTTACTTCATTGTTGTCTACCTTATATTTTTATTTCATTGTGATCTATATTTTCTTGTGTTGTAATTTGAACTAATTTAGTTCAGATAATTAATTTCTAATTAACTCTGTGATGGTTCCTTTCATTTACTCTTACCACAGGCCTTATTTTCAAGAAGATCCGATTGTACTCTAATATATATATATATATATATATAATATGTTTCTAAATGAATAATAAATTTCCATTTGCCATTCTGTGTTCATGTTTCATAGGGTAGGACAGAAAAATCCTCAAAATTGGGTAAAAATTTTTCATTTGTGAGGATTCTGGGACTTCTAATTTTAGGAGCTTAATGCATGATCAATTAGCTTACTTATCATTTTCTTAGGATGGTTTAAAAAAATAATGAAATGTTAAGGATGTCACATTAAAGACTTGGATTACAAATTATTGACTTGGGTTATGAGTTATTTTATTGTGTATTTTGACCAATCAACAAATAAATTACTATAAAATATTTTATAAGTGAGAATCATTTTCTCTAGAAAAAACAATAGTCTGTATTACATCATGCTTCATTTTCTGATTAATTTTTTTTCTAATATTCAAACTGACTGTGTGGGAAGTTATTAATTTAACAAACAAAAAAATCTTATAAATTTGACATTAGAAGGGGCTGGTTTGAATTCTGTTTATCTATATTTGTTGTTTTTTTTAAAAAAAGGTTTAAAAAAGTATACAATTAAAAGAATAATTGTTTTAAAAAGAGTCTTTAATTAAATTTAATTTTACATTAATTTATAGAATTTAATGACACAACAAAACTGAATGTTAGGAAAATAGCATTAAATTTAAAAAATAAAAAAAGGAAAGTTTCTCTTCTATTAAAGGTTGCATTACTCCTTACAGAATCTGCCCTTAGCTACCTCAACCCAGGAAGTCGGCAGCTGTCCTTGTCCATGAGAGCCCAGCGGACGGTACACAATGAACGCGAGGTCACCTGGTCAAGCGGCAGTACCAGCACAGACAACAGCGATGATATCTGCACTGACAGCGGTCACAAGAAGCTGTCTAGAAGTGCCAGCGACAGAGAGTCACTTAAAAACAAGGTTGTGGTTATTGGGTGAGTTTAGTTGACTCTGTGCTGTGACTCCACTACATCATTAAATAATAGACATGAAAGTGTTGTTGTTTTTTGTTATCCTTGATGTGATGTGTCATATCATGAAAGAAAAAAAAATGGTGCAGTTTAAGGTATTAAGACTATCTTTTTTCATTTATGTTTTCATATGTTTACATTTATTCTAAAATTATAATTCTTTGACTCATTTTGCAGTCATTACCTGCTAAAGCATTGAAATATTTTCTTCTTTTGTTCTTTTAAAATATTTCCACAGTGACACAGCCACAGAGCAGAGCAGTGACTCAGCCAACACGTTAGATGGACATCGCATCTCTGAGCTGGAGAAGGAACTCATGTAAGTGATCAGGTTTATATTTTTAAAAGTTGAAGGACCAGGGTGGATAGTGGAGTTGAAGAACCAGGGTGGATAGTGGAGTAGAAGTCCAGGGTGGATAGTGGAGTTGAAGGAC
>MUZC01001537.1:31323-64388 GCA_002072015.1 Radix auricularia
AGGGTGAATAGTGGAGTTTAAGGTCCAGGGTGGATAGTGGAGTTGAAGAACCAGGGTGGATAGTGGAGTAGAAGTCCAGGGTGGATAGTGGAGTTGAAGGACCAGGTTGAATAGTGGAGTTTAAGGTCCAGGGTGGATAATGGAGTTGAAGGACTAGGGTGAATAGTGGAGTTTAAGGTCCAGGGTGGATAGTGGAGTTTAAGGTCCAGGGTGGATAATGGAGTTGAAGGACCAGGGTGAATAGTGGAGTTTAAGGTCCAGGGTGGATAGTGGATTTGAAGGACTAGGGTGAATAGTGGAGTTTAAGGTCCAGGGTGGATAGTGGAGTTTAAGGTCCAGGGTGGATAGTGGAGTTTAAGGTCCAGGGTGGATAGTGGAGTTGAAAGACTAGGGTGAATAGTGGAGTTTAAGGTCCAGGGTGAATAGTGGAGTTTAAGGTCCAGGGTGGATAGTGGAGTTTAAGGTCCAGGGTGGATAGTGGAGTTGAACAATCCAAGCCAGTGACCAAGTCAACAATCCAAGCCAGTGACCAAGGGAACAAGATTTTTCCTCCTGTCTTGTCTTATCTATACAGACACTCCTTCTATACAGAAGATTATTGTGTCCACAGACCATGCCAGTCTGTTGGCAAGTGATGCATGAGGACTCTACGCGTACCCAGTAGCCTTCATTTCCCTAACTAGTGTTAAGTACCCATTCAAAGCTGGGTTGACTCAGGGACACCCTAGACCCCCGCGAACAAATCCTCACCTGAACATGGATTTGAACCCGTGACCATCGGTACTCCAGCCAAGCACGCATGCAACTCTACCCAAATTGTCGTGGAATATCACCCACACTATTCTCTTTCTTTTCATTGACTGTGGACAGTTCTTATTCTGCAAGTACCCCAACAATGGCTCAAGATATTCTATGTAGTACTTCACCTTAAAAATATTAGAGCAGTGAATGCTATTTTACTCAGTTAATATTTTAATAAATAAAATTATTCAACGTGTTTAACTTGTTCATGGCACACATTTTGATCTTTTGTAAAATTTTTTAAGATTATGGTAAAAACTTGTACTTTATAATGTAAAATGCACTTGTTGTATACATTTCTATCTTTATTTCACAGCGCAACAAAATGTGAACTGGCCAAAGTGCTCAACAGGCAGTCATGTTTCCAGGAGATCCTCAAACAGAAAGATGAAATCATTGAAGATCTAGATGAAAAACTGGGCAGCAGAACTACAAACAGTGACGGGTATG
Source organism: Radix auricularia (assembly GCA_002072015.1). Taxonomy (NCBI): domain Eukaryota; kingdom Metazoa; phylum Mollusca; class Gastropoda; family Lymnaeidae; genus Radix; species Radix auricularia. The sequence continues at coordinate 32,575 of MUZC01001537.1, forward strand.
ATAGTAAAAAACGGTAAATATTTACAGAACCTCATATCATTTTTTTAAAAAAATTGGATTTTTTTTTTTGAGGTTCCATTTCTAGGTTATAAGGATTAGGAACAAGTTTGTTTGAAATGCCATAAAAATTGCTGAAGAAGAGGAAGCATTGGTTGGAGTAGCCCTAAATATGATACACAAAACAGCAGCATAATTTTCCTTCATCACATTGTAAATGCTTTTAACAATTTTGATCTGCATATAAATCTATTTAAAAATAAACTCTTAATAAGACAGGAGATTGGCAACTTACAACAACAAGACTTCCAATTCATTCAGTGCCAATAACTATAAATCTACCTTTTAAAAGCATTGTTAGTTTTTCTACTTTTTATTGTTGTCCTTCTCAAGCTGATAATTGATAAATACTCAGTTCTTTCTTCATTTGGTTATAGAGGTTGAACAAAAAAATTAAATTGTCTCTGTGATGTTTAGCAATGTTTCCAGCCTAATTTTCTGTAAGCATCACTTTTCACATTAAAAACTTTCCATGCGATCAACTTAATCCTCAGGGTAACTGCCGCCAACAAGGAACATCAAGAAAGGGTTCGGGTACTTCAAAATCAGAACCGTTTCCTCAATGAGGAAGTCCGGCGTCTGGCCAAACTGAGAGGTCAAGAGCACGACAAAATCAAGATACAAGAAAGGTTTTTGTTTTCAGCATTTTTTATGGCAACATCTTTCTCCAATGGTTTATATTCTTGATATTCTGTTGGTCATAAAAAGTCCTATAAAGATTTTATGATTCTCAAATCCACCAAATAAATTTACTACCTCCACAATACGAGTACACTGCATTAGTAAAATATGATGTCGGGGTATTCCTCTTTAAAATTAAAAATAGTTTAATTGAGTAACCTAAATTAGTGTTGAAAATATGAAAATAACTAAATGTAACTTATAGGCATTACCTTCTTCAGTTGTTTTGTAACTATGTTATTGTAACATTGTAAATTTCAGCAAAGTGAAGAAGCTTGAAGCAGACATTGAAGTCTGGAAGTTGGAGTACATATCACTCATTCAGTCAAGTATAAGGTTCACAGGCACAGACACCATGGATGATGCTGAGTTGTCCCTCTTTGGTGGTGACAGGGTAGGGAATAAAACATAGGCTGTGACAGGGTGGGGAATAAAACATGTGCTTTGACAGGGTAGGGAATAAAACATAGACTGTGACAGGGTAGGGAATAAAACATAGACTGTGACAGGGTAGGGAATAAAACATAGGCTGTGACAGTGAAGGGAATAAAACAGACTGTGACAGGGTAGGGAATAAAACATAGACTGTGACAAGGTAGGGAATAACACATAGACTGTGACAAGGTAGGGAATAACACATAGACTGTGACAGGGTAGGGAATAACACATAGACTGTGACAGGGTAGGGAATAAAACATAGACTGTGGTGACAGGGTAGGGAATCAGGGGCGGATTAAGACTTCACGGGGCCCCGGGCTGCAATCAAACGGGGGCCCTATCCAGCCAGCATTCTTAAAATAAAATTATTGTTAACAGCTAATATAAAACTGTAACTAAATTTTAATAATGAAAAAAAAACGAACACGAAGAAATAACTGTTTGATGTGTTCGCGGTAGTTATAATTGAGTGTGAAAAGACAAAAAAACATTTGCCCTTGCTGGGAATGGAACCTGACACCGGTGACCCCACGAGCATGTGCAATCTCCACACAGCCAGCGGAACTTCTCGAAAATTGGAAATTTAAAAAATATAAACTATATTTTATATCATGCGAAGTGAATCAATTAAAGTTTTTCGATTATTAGGTACTATCAATACTATCATGCCTGAACGCGATAAGTTGTATAGATAGTATTTATTAATTTATTACATTTTCAAGGGTTCGTGCAAACTTTTGTACACTTTTATTATAAAATATAAAAAGTTTGGGGGCCCCTAAACCGTCAGGGGCCCGTGGCTTTAGCCCATTCAGCCCCCCCCCTTAATCCGCCATAGTAGGGAATAAAACATAGACTGTGACAAGGTAGGGAATAACACATAGACTGTAACAGGGTAGGGAATAAAACATAGGCTGTGACAGGGAAGGGAATAAAACAGACTGTGACAGGGTAGGGAATAACACATAGACTGTGGTGACAGGGTAGGGAATAAAACATAGACTGTGACAAGGTAGGGAATAACACATAGACTGTGACAGGGTAGGGAATAACACATAGACTGTGGTGACAGGGTAGGGAATAACACATAGACTGTGACAGGGTAGGGAATACAACATAGGTTTGACAGGGTGGGGAATAAAACATAGACTGTGACATGGTAGGGAATAAAACATAGACTGTGACATGGTAGGGAATAAAACATAGACTGTGACAGGATAGGGAATAAAACATGTGCTGTGACAGGTTAGGGAATAAAACATAGACTTTGACAGGGTAGGGAATAAAACACCCCAGATATGTGCAAGCCCCTTGACTGAGAATATAAATGTTAGACTAGTTCTCAAATCCCCAAAATTTGATCAAAGTCCTTTTGATCTATATTTCTAAATGTGTCATTGTGAATAGTTTCACAATATTGAATATTAAAATAATCAAATAATTTAATTAGAAAATAAACTAATTTAAAAAAAATTTCAAAACTTATTTTGCAACAGTTTTACTCTCAGGCACACACACACGTGCATTGTAGTTGCAGTACTTAACAAATCCACAAAATTTTGATCTTGCAAATAATATTGTTTTGTTTTTTTGTGATAACCAGCACAAGCACAGAATAATCTCTTTGCTGGAGGAGGCAAGGAAGATAAATCCAAGCCTGCCGACCTTTGAACTCTTGTCATCTGGAGAGGTTCATGTTGATAGCTATGGGTTCAAACACCATTTCTCAGGTGATAAATGGGGAAAAGAATATTTAGATTGTTTAAACCAATTTTTTTTTTAGTTTCTATCAAAATTTTTCTTTGCTGTCAAAACATTTAAATTTGCTATTTCAAATTGCCTTTATTGGCCATGTAAAATGAAATTCTGTTTTGAAAATCTATATTTGAAAAAAAATAAAAAAATTTCAATTCAAAAGAGTAATATCATTGTCTGCCCTTGTCTCGACAGACGAAGGTTTGCTCCTCCATTACTTATGCCAGGAGCTTAGTCAACATTTCTTGTGCCAGGCAAGCTCCTATGAGAAACATCAGAGAAACTGGCTGCAGTACCTCAAGAATAACTCCAAAAATATTATGGCCAATGTAAGTGCTTTGAACAAGTTCACGTGTGTTTATGTAAAAGATTTAATGAATTTTATATTTATAATTCACATTAGATCTGTGTTTACATGAACCTCTCAAGTTTTATTTCATATTTTGCTCTGTCTCAATAGAAGAAAACGCTGAAGGCCCTGGTAAGAGACGGCGTCCCTGACGTCCACAGGAAACAGGTGTGGAAAGCTTTTGTTATGGCTCAGGTGGAAGACGTCGTCCTAGAGAAAGGAGCCCATTACTACAGGAGCTTGTGCAGTGCAGTACCTGACTCACCTGTAAGTATTACACACACCTGTGCTCACCATACTCATCCATAATTACCTGACTCACCTGTAAGTATGACACACACCTTTGCTTACCATACTCATCCATAATTACCTGACTCACCTGTAAGTATTACACACACCTGTGCTCACCATACTCATCCATAATTACCTGACTCACCTGTAAGTATGACACGCACCTTTGCTTACCATACTCATCAATAATTACCTGACTCACCTGTAAGTATGACACACACCTGTGCTTACCAATACTCATTCATAATTACCTGACTAACCTGTAAGTATTACACACACCTTTGCTTACCATACTCATCAATAATTACCTGACTCACCTGTAAGTATTACACACACCTGTGCTCACCATACTCATCCATAATTACCTGACTCACCTGTAAGTATTACACACACCTGTGTTTATGATACTCATCCATAATTACCTGACTCACCTGTAAGTATGACACACACCTTTGCTTACCAATACTCATTCATAATTACCTGACTCACCTGTAAGTATTACACACACCTTTGCTTACCATACTCATCAATAATTACCTGACTCACCTGTAAGTATTACACACACCTGTGCTCACCATACTCATCCATAATTACCTGACTCACCTGTAAGTATTTCACACACCTGTGTTTATGATACTCATCTATAATTACCTGACTCACTGTATTACACACACCTGTGCTTACCAATTCTCATTCAGAATTACCTGACTCACCTGTAAGTATTACACACACCTGTGCTCACCATACTTATCCATAATTACCTGACTCACCTGTAAGTATTACACACACCTGTGTTTATGATACTCATCTATAATTACCTGACTCACTGTATTACACACACCTGTGCTTACCAATACTCATCCATAATTACCTGACTCACCTGTAAGTATTACACACACCTGTGCTTACCAATACTCATCCATAATTACCTGACTCACCTGTAAGTATCAGACACACATATAGCCACCATATATCCCCATAGTTACATTGTATTACACACATATTTTGTTTCTGTTTGTCATACATTAGTAAGATGCTACATATATAGATCTAGTTTGAATTTAAATCTAATATCATTTTCTTTGAAATTTTGGTGTAGTTTTTAGCGCATTTTCGAGATGTCGAAATCGCTATTGCACCCGTTTTGTCCGTCCGTCCGTCTGTCATCACCCTTGATCACAGCATCCATAAGTCCTAGACCCATGATGTATATATGTTTTTTGTATGTCCTGACCTGCCATTTGTGCATCAACACTCAGTTACTCGATCCGTTTAAAAACCCCGTTAAAACTACCAAAAAATATTTCGAATCGAGAGGTAACACTAGCGCAGGGAACGGCCGCCATTGCCGGAAGTCGAATGCACGATTCTTCAAGCATTGAAGAGTTGTGCGAAAGGGTGCAAAATAATTAGTTTTTTTTTTTTAGTTGACGTCATTAGAATATGTGTAAAAGTTTAGAGAGTTTTACGTCATCATTTGTGGTGACTTTTAGTTGGATTAAAGAGAAAATAATTTTTTTTTTAAATGTAAAGAAATGACTTTTAAATAAAAAAATGTCAGGTATATTCATTACACAAGAAAATTCATAAAAATATGTCTAAAATCTAAACACAATTACTGATAACTACATAATTCTGATATCTAACATAAGTACTGATACATAATACGAAAATGCGCTAACACGTCCTGAATTCCAATAGGTACCAGGCTTAACATGATTTTTTCTTTTAACTGTCTGGAGTGTTTATTTACAAAGTTTTTTCCTTAATTCACATTTTTCTAACAACGTTAATAATTTATTTATTGTTCTCAGATCGGTACAATCATTCATTGTATTTATCTGTCTCTGTCCTATTTCAGCTGGCGGCACGCTACAGGAAACAGATCAGCCTTGACCTCATGAGGACCATGCCAAGCAATGTCAAGTTTTCTACGCAGGGCTCCAAGGGGGTGAGTTGGAACAAACTTGAAAAAATGGCATATGATTTATATAATGTCAACATTGACTGATAGAGGTGGCCATTAAAATAGTCAAAAACTCAACTTCTTTTATGTCAATGTTGACCTTTGAAATGACAACTCTGACTGTCATTTGGAACATCACTTAACTCTGACTGTTATTTGGAACATCACTTAACTCTGACTGTCATTTGGAACATCACTTAACTCTGACTGTTATTTGGAACATCACTTAACTCTGACTGTTACTTGGAACATCACTTAACTCTGACTGTTATTTGGAACATCACTTTTAACTCTGACTGTTATTTGGAACATCACTTTTAACTCTGACTGTTATTTGGAACATCACTTAACTCTGACTGTTATTTGGAACATCACTTAACTCTGACTGTTATTTGGAACATCACTTAACTCCGACTGTTATTTGGAACATCACTTAACTTTTACTAACCGTTGCTACCTGGCTCCATATCACCTGCCTCTCAAGATTGAAAGGAAAGGGAAGTAACTGACAGTCATGAGTTCAAGCCTCAGTGAAGGCGGGGATTTGTTCCTGTGACTTAAGGGTGTCCCTTAACATTGAACATGATGTGTTGTTTTAAATACCCAAACTGCATTCCTTATTGTACCTTCACTTTGGACAAATAATTATTTTGTGACATTTGTTTATTGCTTATTGTCATTGTTTAGTAGCTCTAATAAAACTAATTTCCCATGGCCACAGATCATGGATCTGCAAGATGTGCTCCTAGCTTTTTGCATCCACAATCCACAAGTTGGATACTGTCAGGGAATGAACTTCCTTGTGGCGATGGCCCTGTTGTTTATGGATGCTCAAGACGCATTTTGGTGAGTGACTGGACATTTTGGTGAGTGACTGGACATTTTGGTGAGTGACTGGACATTTTGGTGAGTGACTGGACATTTTGGTGAGTGACTGGACATTTTTTTGAGTGACTGGACATTTTGGTGAGTGACTGGACATTTTGGTGAGTGACTATGGAAATTTTGAGTTGTGAGTGGAGCAGGGGAATTCTGAATTTATTTCATTTCAAAAATAAATTGGACACCAGTTTAAAAAATGTTCAAAATTATTTTATACCATTGAATTATTTTATAGCATTGAATTATTTTATACCATTGAATTATTTTATACCATCTGTGTATATTTGAAAAAGGTCCTCCATTTGTATGTACTGACAATCCTTACAAACTATTTTAGAGGACAGGGTATAATTTTTTAAATCATGAACACATTTCTGTGCATGTCTGATGTGCAAAATAAAACACAAGCTAAAAAAAATAATAAAAGACAAGAATATAATATTTTATTTGATGAAGTATTTGAAACAGTATGAAAGAACAAGTATTTTAATATATAACTATGGGCCTATCTAGTGTCATATGGTCTATGTCTGCTTCAATAACTATTACAGGCTAATCATTTGCCTCCTTCCTGTCCTGGTCTTTCTCTGACCATCATTGCTATTTTCTATCATTGCTATTGGCTATCATTGCCATTGGCTATCATTGGTATGGTCAATCATTGCTATTGGCCATCATTGCTATTGTCTATCATTGCTATTGGCCATAATTGCTTTTGGCCATCATTGCTATTACCTATCATTGCTATTGTCTATAATTGCTACTGGCCATCATTGCTATTGGCCATCATTGCTATTGGCTATCATTGCCATTGGCCATTATTGCCATTGGGTTTGAAGTTCTGCCTGTCATTCATCCTGTCACTGGGTTTGGTCTGGCCACCTGTTAAGTTTGTCATATGTCCTACAGGACACTGGTAGCCGTGACAGAGAGGTACCATTCCCCATCTTACTTTGACCACAACCTGCTGGGGGCACAAGCTGACCAGATGGTCCTGCATGACCTCATGTCGGAGAAACTGCCCGAGCTGGCCAAGCACCTGGACGCAATTGACATTGAGATCTCTACCGTGACCTTGAACTGGTTCTTGGCTCTGTTCTTTGATGCTGTCCCATTTCAGGTCAGTGTGTTATTTCATTGGATTGAAAGAAAAAAAAAAGGGGGGGGGGGTAAAAAAAACACAGTTATAACACAAACACACATGTGCAGAGACACTGTCAGACACACAAAAGCTTCCACTTGTTCAAACATAATGATACAAATGGATACATAAACTACTGAAACATACAGATATTCACTTTCACATCAATAATAGCACAAATATGTGCTAACACCAGATAATTGTACAAATAGGTGCTAACACCAGTACAGCAAAAATGCTAACACCAGCTAATAGCACAAATATGTGCTAGCACTATCACAGCACAGCTCATACCTAAGATCACACGTTGTTAACAGCACAAAACATTGTTTTACATTGATCTAGTGCTCCACATCTCACTGTTGTGACATAAAATATTGATGAAATTGTTCTTTATATATATATTTTAAAAAAGCCGCTAAGATTGAACAGCTTGTATTTGATTGACATTCTGTAACACATGGCCTTTATGTATTAGTTTTTCTTAAATGTGTGTCAAATCAAGGGCTTCTATAAATAACTCACAGAGCACATAGCATTTTCTCTCCATTTTTATTTCAACCTTATATTTGTGTACAATATTCCTAGGTATGTTTAGGTCTATGTCTGCAGCATAAAATTATTGTACATCGTCACCCTTCAGAATTCCCTGGACTCATAATGTTTGCCTCACAATCTTCAAGGGTCTTAACATTGTTGTGGTTGCCTCACAATCTTCAAGGGTCTTAACATTGTTGTGGTTGCCTCACAATCTTCAAGGGTCTTAACATTGTTGTTGTTGCCCCACAATCTTCTTGGGTCTTATCATTTTGGTTGCCCCACAATCTTCTTGGGTCTTACCATTTTGGTTGCCCCCACAATCTTCTTGGGTCTTATCATTTTGGTTGCCCCACAATCTTCTTGGGTCTTATCATTTGGTTGCCCCACAATCTTCTTGGGTCTTATCATTTTGGTTGCCCCACAATCTTCTTGGGTCTTACCATTTTGGTTGCGCCACAATCTTCTTGGGTCTTATCATTTTGGTTGCCCCACAATCTTTTTGGGTCTTATCATTTTGGTTGCCCCACAATCTTCTTGGGTCTTACCATTTTGGTTGCCCCACAATATCTTGAGTCTTATCATCATTGTGGTTGCCCCACAATCTTCTTAGGTCTTATCATTTTGGTTGCCCCACGATCTTCTTGTGTCTTATCATTTTGGTTGCCCCACAATATCTTGAGTCTTATCATCATCGTGGTTGCCCTACAATCTTCTTAGGTCTTATCATCATTTTGGTTGCCCCATAATGGTCTTGGGTCTTATCATCATTTTGGTTGCCCCACAATCTTCTTAGGTCTTATCATCATCGTGGTTGCCCCACAATCGCCTTAGGTCTTATCATCATCGTGGTTGCCCTCAGCTGTAGCCAGTCCTTCCACTCTCTGTGGAACCACACCATCCCGATGTCGAACGCGCCGTTCAAGTTGCTCATGTGGCACTGACTGTACCACCAGCCACCGCCGCTGTACCTGGCACAGTGGGAGGATCCCGAGTCGTTGTCCCTGTCGTAGGTGCTGAACTGTGCCCGGGTGGAGGCGCTGAGGCTGTCCGTCGCGTTGCCATGGTAACCAGCCACATAGAGCCTGTATCCATCTTCCTTGCTGCTAATGTTGAAGTGGTCATACCTGTTGAAACAGATTAGTTGTTGATACTAACTATAGAAAGGATAAAAAAAAGTGAACTTTCATGGTAACATATAGCCAACCTTAGAAAGAAACAAACTATTAATAAAGGGAGCCAAAAATAAACTAGTTATGAACGATCCAAACTATTGGTGAAGGAGATATTTGCAAACCTCCTTAACATTGGAGTTTAAAAATGTTGAACTTTTGGCTCTACCTTCTATTTTAACACAATGCAAAGTTACATTCACCTGGCCTCCCACGTTTCAGAAAAGTTATCTTCCATGACGATCCTCAGCTCTTGCCTCATCTGGCTGGTCAACACGTGGATGACATCATTTCCCAGCCAATAATCTCCGGCGGGGTGGCCAAATCCGTTAGTGTATTCCTCCCAGCTTCGGGTGAAGTTCTCACCTCCCTCCCTCCTCCCTTGAATTACCGTCCACCCTCCGGCACTCTCCTCATCACTGACGTTCTCGTCACCAACTTGCCTCTGTGGAATGAGGTCATTGTCATCGTGGTAGACGGTCTTGATTATGTTGCTACCGGTGGTGTCCCTCGGAAGAACGATGTTGCTATGGACGCAGGGAGAACAGCTATTTTTAGGGCCGGCTTTCATGACGCAGTACACCTGGCTCGCCTGGCCAATCTTCTGTGGGTTTATGAGGTATATGCCAGATTGAGTTTGGCCTTTCCGGAAGTGCTCGTCACAGTCTGGAACAAATAAAATTAAGACCAAAAGTCAATTCTTCTTTGTCTTAGTACAAATGTCATCTAGCTGGTAAAGTACTGCCAAATGGAATTAAAGATTTCCCTCTTATTAACATGTACAAATAAAATTGAATTTAGACAGAGTTGGACTACAATAAAACCAAAAAATTAGATTATTAAAAATCAGATTTTTAAAATTTAGATTCTTAAAAATTAGATTATTAAAAATTAGATTATTTAAAGTTAAATTATTAAAAATTAGATTATTAAAAATTAGAATATTAAAAATTTAATTATTCTAATTGAAAAAAAACAGCAAAAAGGTTGAGTTTAATAAAATAGATGATCCAGTGGCGTCGCTAGGGGGGTGACACCATGAGCTACCGCCCCGGGTGACACCATGAGCTACCGCCCCGGTTGACACCATGAGCTACCGCCCCGGGTGACACCATGAGCTACTGCCCCGGGTGACACCATGAGCTACCGCCCCGGGTGACAACAATCCTAGTGACGCCTCTGAGATGATCTACAGGGCAGGTGAAAATGTTAAGTCTTTACTACAAGAAAAAATCAATCGTTTAAATTAGATTTACATAATAAATTATTTACCAAACCATTGAAAAACTTTTGAGGGGGGGGGGGGGGAGAGGGAATAAGAAAATCAGTGAGCACAAAGAACAGGAAACTTCCTATTTGTTTCTTTCCTTTTCTCCACTTGATAAGTTTTTTATAGACAGGCCAGGTAACATTTTAATGTAATCATATTTCTTTTTTTGTAACTGTGATGATTTACACCTCTACATTTTATCTGTACGTAGTCTCTGTATAAAGTATGTAATAAAAGCTGAGAAAAATAGACATGCACTGAGGAGACGCTGCCTATAACTATATCAGAAATGGTTTTTTTGCTCCCTCAAACAACAAACCTTCCACTGCTACATTAATAAGGTGAACCTATAGGTCAACACAACTGTTTCTACATTGACTTATAGGACAACACACCTGTTTCTACATTGACTTATAGGACAACACACCTGTTTCTGCATTGACTTATAGGACAACACACCTGTTGATATGTTGAACTTATAGGACAACACACCTGTTGATATTTTGAATTTATAGGACAAAACACCTGTTGATACGTTGAACTTATAGGACAACACACCTGTTGCTACATTGACTTATAGGACAACACACCTGTTGCTACATTGACTTATAGGACAACACACTTGTTGCTACATTGACTTATAGGACAACAAACTTGTTGCTACATTGACTTATAGGACAACACACTTGTTGCTACATTGACTTATAGGACAACACACTTGTTGCTACATTGACTTATAGGACAACGCACCTGTTGATACATTGATTTATAGGACAACACACCTGTTGATACATTGATATATATGACAACACACCTGTTGATACATTGACTTATAGGACAACACACCTGTTGCTACATTGACAACACACCTCGTGGCAAACTGTTCACCAAAGTCAAGACCTCTCTCTTCAGCTTTGTAACATCAGGGGTCAAAGGTTTCAGCAAGGTGATGTCATTCTGCAGAGAAGTCATCAGCTTGTCCTTGACCTTTATGCTGCCAAACAATCTGAACAAATTGACATCCATCTGTTTCATCTGCAACATAATTGAGCATATCGAGATTAGCTTTGATTGATTTTTTTCAATTTTTTCAACTCTGTATAAAATGACATTATCCTGCTATCCTACCACTGCACCAAATAAACAATTATTTTGCTATAGTGCCAATTGTAAAAAAAAAAAAAAAAAACAATTGCAGATTCAACTCAACATCATAATGAAGTTGCACAAATACCTTAAAAATATACTTTACCATCCCAGTAACATCAATACCTTAAACATTTACCTTGTCTTGCCACAATTACATCAATACCTTAAACATTTACCTTGTCATGCCCCAATTACATCAATACCTTAAACATTTACCTTGTCTTGTCACAATTACATCAATACCTTAAACAGTTACCCTGTCTTGCCACAATTACATCAATACCTTAAACAGTTACCTCGTCTTGTACAATTACATCAATACCTTAGACATTTACCTTGACTTGTCATATTTACATCAATACCTTAAACAGTTACCTCGTCTTGTCACAATTACATCAATACCTTAAACATTTACCTTGTCTTGCCCCAATTACATCAATACCTTAAACATTTACCTTGTCTTGTCACAATTACATCAATACCTTAAACAGTTACCTCGTCTTGTACAATTACATCAATACCTTAAACAGTTACCCTGTCTTGCCACAATTACATCAATACCTTAAACATTTACCTTGTCATGCCACAATTACATCAATACCTTAAACATTTACCTTGTCATGCCACAATTACATCAATACCTTAAACAGTTACCTCGTCTTGTACAATTACATCAATACCTTAGACATTTACCTTGACTTGCCACAATTACATCAATACCTTAAACAGTTACCTCGTCTTGTACAATTACATCAATACCTTAGACATTTACCTTGACTTGTCATATTTACATCAATACCTTAAACAGTTACCTTGTCATGCCACAATTACATCAATACCTTAAACAGTTACCTTGTCTTGCTATATTTACATCAATACCTTAAACAGTTACCTTGTCCTGTAGAATAAAAAGCTCATTCCTCATGTCCTCCTGCCTGTCCCCCATGGTGCGTACTGTCAACTCCTATCATATTATAAGAGACAATGTCATTACCATAAAACCATTATACCTTTCCGAATCATCATATAAATAAGATAATCAATTCTCTAACCACGTGAATGACATGTAAGAATAGTGTTATGTCACAATAAACTATAGCTATGGTACACTTCGTGTGATAATAAAGTAATGATGTTATTGGCTGGGTAGGAAGGAAGCCATTCGAAAAGACATGAGTAAGGCTGTACAAACAAAACAATGTGTTGGCAAAAAAGAAAAACATCAACAAAAAACTGTATATCAGTGATGTAGAATCCAAACATGAATCATATTTCAGAATCGTGTAAAAACATACTTTATGCTGTGTTGTAGTTTTTGGACCTATTATGTTAGATACGTTTATTACCTATGACATTATTTAATAATCCATGTTCCCTGTAAGGTTCGTTGAGAGGTGTGTGAAATAACAAACGGGTGTGCCAATTTGAAAATCATCCATTTATTGTGCAAAAACTTACACCCCACATACACATATACAATGCTATCTTTGAAATTTTGCCGATCGGTAATTCTGAACTGCTGTGCCGCGTTGATCGCACGGCTTAAAGGGGGGGGGACATAACTTATGACCTGACCCCAATGTGATTTATTCTTAACTGTAATAATCTTCTGTATAGAAGGCGCGTCTGTAACAGTTAAGATGAAATAACTGACCTGCTGCAGCTGAGTCGATGACTGTTTGCAGTTGGTCAGCGACTGGTTGAGGAGGACTGCCTCCAGAGCGGTCAGTCTGTTGGCGTTGTACAGCAGCTGGACACTGAGGCCCTGTAACATGGCCAGGGTGGTCGGTGGCGGGGCCTCAATCGTCTGTTGGGATAGATAATCAGTGTGTGGGGGTGGGTGGGGGGGTAATGGTCGTTGAAAGTTTTCTGTCATTAAGAGTTGGTTGCGGAGTACGTGTCTAGAGCATTGACCCATACGTTCAATTCCGTATAGTTGAATATAGCTGACTTACCTATCATTGATCGATTCATCTGAACGTTGGTCATAATAGCATAAAAAGACTTGTCCAAATATACCAAACTCTTGACTCTGTTCCAACTATATCATAATCCTTGTAATGCCCCCTCCCGTCACCAACAAGGTCCTACTTATTGCACCCCCACATGTTCCTAATCCTTGCACCCCATCCCAGATGGTCCTACCTCATGGAATCTGTTCCCTGCAAACCTGGCAAGTCTCTCGCTGAGATCTTGGACGGTGTTGTTCAGGTTGATCACGTGACCCTGCAGGTCCCTGTAGAGCCACATTGTCGTGTTCTGTGATGTGCTGACACGGTCGTGTAGCTTGGACACGCTGAAGGTGTTGTCATTAACGCTTGAGGTGATCTTGGACAGCCGCTCCTTGTTATGTGTGTGTGGGGGGGGGGTGGGGGTGAGGGAGGATACAAGAGCGAAACATTCTCTTATTTGGCATGGCGGAAAAAGTACTTTTTGGTTTTCTGAAACTATCTTTTGGTAACTTAATTGGCCGAGCCTAGCATATTTTATCAGTGTATGGCTAGTACACCAGCAGGTCGTCTAGAAACTCAAAGACATTTCAAACAAAAAGGTCATCCTCTCTTCCTCGACATTAATCGGCGAGAACCGAGTTTTGGACAGATCTTAAGATCGTGAGACGAGCAGCAAAGTCCGCCCAAGGACGTTCCGTTGTAGTTTCGGGGTAACGGTAGTGAAGCAGGAGTGACACACTTCAAGATGGGAACACAGTACCAAATGATGACAAAAATACCGCACCAAAAATAACTCGTTTTGAACGTCCGCGTAATTTTTTTAAAATATTTAAATGAGATTTATTTCTCCGCAAGTTTGGCTGTGGGAGTCTGTAGGAGTTTGAGAACCAAACGCTATCGAGAACCGGACAGACAACTGCCTTTTATTATTATAGATAGGGTCATTTTAGTTTCGGGATGATCTGAAGAAACCAGGAAAGCCAACACTTTATCATCATTTAAAACTCTAATAAGAATACAGGACTAAACACGGACCATGTGTATGCGTAGGACGCAGTAATCTTCTGTACAGAAGGAGCGTCTTTAATATATCAGATGAGATAAGATCTCATTGTATCAGGTTTATAAACTTGTCATCAGTCTGACATTAAATGCCACTTGTTGCTAGTATAAACTTGTCATCAGTATGTCGTCAACTGATCCATCGGTCATTAAATGCCACTTGCTGCTAGTATACACTTGTCATCAGTCTGACATTAAATGCCACTTGCTGCTAGTACTCAATTACCTCGACCTGGACAGAGCTGTTCATCACCTGCTCCTGGCTAAACTTCCACTGGTCAAGGGTCAGCACGTTCTGTGTGAAGTTTGCTATCGATTCTTTGACTTGGAGAATAAACTCTGTCATGTTAATGGAGGAAACCTTGTGGTGGAGAGAAAGAAAGCTGCACTATAATCATTGTAACATCATCTGATGGTGCAAGCGCCGTCTTAAAAGAAAGTTATGGGTTTAAATCTTAAGCTTCGTTTACTCACCTGGCTTGCTAGTTGTGCCAACATGGCAGACGTTTTGAACGCCATTCTCTGTACTTGTGCAATCAGACTTCCCTTCGCTTTGAGTTCACGCTCGATAGATCCCGTTTTGGTCTTGAGATTTCTCAAAATATTTTGATGACGCAAATATTCCTCGCTGTGCCGCGCGGTGATTGCCCGCAAGTCGAGTGTGGTCGCCTTGTAAGTGTCCATCTCTTGTCTGAGAGCTCCGTCCCCCAGAGTTCTGCTGGCCAACACTTTGTGAAAGCTCAACGGTTGATCCTCTACTGGCGCTTGAATCTCCGATATATTTGCAGATACGAGGAGAGAGACAATAGCTTCGAGAGTTTTGATTCTTTCTTCAAGTTGTTTCTGTATTAACTCGGCATTTTCTTGGCTTCGCTCTACTGTCGTGTTTGATGCGATGGTGAGACGACCTTCTACACTTACTGAGGTTCCGTTTTTAGCGTCTGGCTCAATACGCCCTTTTGGTTCTATGTCCATGCTGTGTGTCTGTGTTTTTGGGGTGTGTGATGTATCAGCTGTTGGTTTTAATTTAACTTCTTGCATGTGATCTGTATGTGTCTTTTGTTGGTCCTTAGATGTTGTTGCTTGGGGTGTTGATCTTGTTTGTGGTTCTGTAGAGGTTGTTTGGGGGAATATCGATGTTTGTGGTTCTGTAGAGGTTGTTTGGGGAGCTGTTAATGTTTGTGGTTCTGTTGATGTTTGTGGTTTAGAAGTTTTTTGTGGTACTGTTAATGCTTGTGCTTCTGTTGATATTTGTGGTTCTGTAGAAGTTGTTTGGGGGACTGTTGATGTTTGTGGTTCTGTTGATGTTTGTGGTTCTGTAGAAGTTGTTTGGGGGACTGTTGATGTTTGTGGTTCTGTTGATGTTTGTGGTACTGTAGAAGTTGCTTGGGGGACTGTTGATGTTTGTGGTTCTGTAGAAGTTGTTTGGGGGACTGTTGATGTTTGGGGGACTGTTGCTGTTTGTGGTTCTGTTGATGTTTGTGGTTCTGTAGAAGTTGTTTGGGGGACTGTTGCTGTTTGTGGTTCTGTTGCTGTTTGTGGTTCTGTTGATGTTTGTGGTTCTGTAGAATTTGTTTGGGGGACTGTTGATGTTTGTGGTTCTGTAGAAGTTGTTTGGGGGACTGTTGATGTTTGTGGTTCTGTAGAAATTGTTTGGGGGATTGTTGATATTTGTGGTTCTGTAGAAGTTGTTTGGGGGACTGTTGCTGTTTGTGGTTCTGTTGCTGTTTGTGGTTCTGTTGATGTTTGTGGTTCTGTAGAAGTTGTTTGGGGGACTGTTGATGTTTGTGGTTCTGTAGAAGTTGTTTGGGGGACTGTTGATGTTTGTGGTTCTGTAGATGGTTGTACTTTTGTAGATATTTGTGTTTCTGTAAATGTTTGTTGTTTAATTGATGTTGTTTGTGGTTTTGTAAATGTTCTTTGTGGTTCTTTTGATGTTTGTTGTTCTGTTGATGTTTGTGGTTCTGTTGATGTTTGTGGTTCTGTTGATGTTTGTGGTTCTAATGATGTTTGTGGTTCTGTTGATGTTTGTGTTTCTGTAAATGGTTTTGGTTCTGTAAATGTTTGTGGTTCTGTAAATGGTTTTGATTCTGTAAATGTCTGGGGTCCTTTTGATGTTGTTTGTGATTCTGTTGATGTTTGTATTTCTGTTGATGTTTGTGGTTCTGTAAATGTTTGTGGTTTTGTTGATGTTTGTGGTGGGTCTGTAGATGTTCGTGGTTCTATTGATGTTTGTGGTTCTGTTGATGTTTGTGGTTCTGTTGATGTTTGTGTTTCTGTTGATGTTTGTGTTTCTGTTGATGTTTGTGGTTCTTTTGATGTTTGTGGTTCTGTTGATGTTTGTGGCTCTGTTGATGTTTGTGGTTCTGATGATGTTTGTGGTTCTGATGATGTTTGTGGTTCTGATGATGTTTGTGGTTCTGATGATTGTTGTGGTTCTGAAGATGTTTGTGGTTCTGATGATGTGTGTGGTTCTGATGATTTTAGTGGTTCTGATGATGTTTGTGGTTCTCTAGATGTTTGTGGTTCTGATGATGTTTGTGGTTCTGTAGATGTTTGTGGTTCTGTAGATGTTCGTGGTTCTGTTGATATTTGTGGTTCTGATGATGTTTGTGGTTCTATAAATGTTTGAGGTTCTGTTGATGTTTGTGATTCTGTAGATGTTTGTGGTTCTTTTGATGTTTGAGGTTCTGTTGATGTTTGTGGTTCAATTGATGTTTGTGGTTCTGTAGATGTTTGTGGTTCTGTTGATGTTTGTGGTTCTGTAGATGTTCGCGGTTCTGATGATTGTTGTGGTTCTGATGATGTTTGTTGTTCTGTAAATGTTTGTGGTTCTGTAGATGTTTGTGGTTCTGATGATGTTTGTGGTTTTGATGATGTTTGTGTTTCTATTGATGTTTTTTGTTCTGTAGATGTATGTTGTTTTGTAGATGTTTGTTGTTCAGTGAATGTTTGTGATTCTGTAAATGTTTGTGGTTCTGTTGATGTTTGTGGTTCTATTGAAGTTTGTGAATCTATTGATGTTTGTGGTTCAATTGATGTTTGTGGTTCTATTGATGTTTGTGCTGTTGTAGATGCTTGTGATTCTCTATATATTGTTTGTATTGTTGAAGAGGTTTTTTGTGATTCTGTAGATTTTGATTGCGATTCCGTATTTGTTTGTCCGGTTTTAGATGTTTGTGTTTCTGAATAATCAGCTTGTTGACTTGTATATGTTGATGGTTGTTCACTTGTATATTTTGATGGTTGTTGACTTGTATATGTTGTTGGTTGTTGTCTTGTATATGTTGTTAGTTGTTGACTTGTATATGTTGATGATTGTTGACTTGTATATGTTGATGGTTGTTTACTTGTATATGTTGGTGGTTGTTTATTTGTATATGTTGCCGGTTGTTGACTTGTATATGTTGGTGGTATTTGATCTGTTTTTGTATGGTACGTTTGACCAGGCATCGGATTGGTTTGGTATGTCTTTGTATCGTATGTTTGATCTGTTGTTTGAGGATATGTTATATGGGCTTTATCTGATTGCTCATATATTTCAATTGTCGGATTTGTTACATCTTCATTAAGATGTTGACCTGCCTGAAAGTTTTGAGTTGTAATTGTAACCGTGACAAGGTGGTCATTTCTGTCATGTGACCTACTCTTCGTATTATGTCCTTCACTTGGACTATGGTCAAACTTGCCCTGGGAGTCTACTGACATTCCGTCATCCATAACAAACTTCCTGGCTTTTGGGGGCTCGTAGAATGTTTGACTTTTAGCCGTGACCACTGGCTCGCTTTGATGTGAGGGGGCGCGTGTCGTCCTTGGTGGACTCGCTCTAGAGTGTCCAGCTGTTATAATTTTAGAAATCCTTATTTCATTACTGCCACTGGCATCGTTGTTGGACAAACCAGGACCTCTAACGTCATCACTACTTGCTATTTGTGTTGAGTTCATTCGCGCCGGGGTTGCGCGTCGATGAGCTGTGTAACCACTGCGGAGATTCCCGGTAACATTTTGTTCTCTAGTGACTCTAGGCTGAGTTTTTTCATCGAGTTTGACAAGGGTTTTATCATGTGTGTTTACTCGTGACGCCAAGACGCTGACTTCCATTTTGATTGCTTTGACGTCTTTCATAAGTTTAGTTATATTACTTGACAGATGACCGGAAGTGTTGCTCGCTTTAGATGTTATCTTGTCCAAGGCCTTGTTGAGGGCTGACAATCTTTCGGTGATGTTCTCGTGGCTGGCATTCATGTGAACTGATAACAGCGACAGTTTCTCGTCGTTTTCCTTCCTAACTTGTTTGACCTCCCGGTCCCAACTGGCCGCCGATCTGACAGCCAGTGTCCGGTCTTTGATCCGATGTTTCCTCATGATGACCACCTGCTTCCAGTACTCTCGTTGGTTGGTCTTGATGGCCGATAGGTCACCCTTGAACTCACCCACGACTTGGTCTAGAGCACCCTCGATATCCTTGGTCTTCCGTCGCACTGCCGATATCTCAGACCGGATATCTTGAAAACTGTTATTGTGGAGGCGAAACAAAGTTTCTAATTGCGATATTCGAATTCTGGAGAGAAAAAGTGCAATAATAATTTAGTTTTTAAAAAAAAAAAGAGATTTCCTGGATGTAAGGGATTCAACATATGCAGCGCGTTTAAAACCAACTTCTTAGTTCAGAAAACGTTTCTGGATCTCATTGTTTATCTTATTTCAAAAGAAAAGTAAGCAAAAATAAGATACTAGTGACTTACCTAACTTGTGACGCCGTTTATGAAAGGATGTATTATCTTATCTTAGATATACAGACGCTCCTTCTATGCAGAAGATAATTGCGTCCACAGACCATGAGAGATGATCTGTTGGCAAGTGATGCAGCGGTCACAGGCCACGGCTATAGGGGTTCCACGCATTACCCCAGCCGCCTAACTATTGTCTAGTTAGGTACCCATTCGGAGCTGGGTGACTCGGGGACTCCTCAGGCCGCGAGAATAAATCGTTCATCGTGTGGATTCGAACCCGTGACCATCGGTATGACAGTCGAGAGCGCTACCTCTCGACCACCACGTCCCACGTATTTCAAGTATTAATCATTGACTTCAATGGCTTTTGAAAAATAACCATGAATAAGTAAGGCCCACCTTTTAATCTCCTCATGCTTACACTCGCGCACATTGATAACTACCTGCATACTCACCTGTCTTTTCCTCGCTGCTCCATGAGCTCCCCCACCATAATAACCAACTTATCGACAGTGGCCTGCACTTCAGGAGATAATGACCCGGATTCGGAGCTGACCTTCCTCCCACCTTCATCATCTCCCACAATCCGCCCCTGTCGACCACCTCCGTGTCCACCTGCTCCGTTCAACGGTTTCTCTGTTGTTGATTTACCGTCAGCACTTCTCCCCTGTCTCAGGGTGGTGCTCTCCCCTGAAACTGATGTCCAGTCTTGGTTTCGAACGTTAACTTCTACTATAGGAATAATTTCTGTCCTTGAAAGCGCTTCGCCTGTCTTACTACCGTTTTCGGCGAATTTTGACTGACTCCTGACCCCAGACAATGCGCCATTTTGAGATCCATTTTTAATGATGACCGTCTCATGTACTTTACCAAATCTCCGAGCTTTGATCTTACCATCAACGACTTCACGTTGTCCGAGACGAGATGTCGAGCTCCCGCGTGATCTTATCACAGAGGTTCCATTCGTTTGACCATCGGTCATCCCTGGGATGCTCCCCTGAATACCGAATACACTTTCGTTTAAATCCGTCATCTTTGTGGAAACAACCAACGGTATTGTCTCTGTGTTCGTGGTGTTGTATCCATCAACCGTGACGTTACGTTTAGTAACACTTTTTGCAATGGTTGACTTAACGGCGCGTCGCTTCCTCCTTCGGGATCGTCCTGCAACTCGTTGAGATCTCGCTTTACCTCGCTTGTAAACATTTCTAGCCTCGCGTGGTGTTAACGACCTGTGTGATATCCGCCTGTCTCTCTGTCCATTCCCATCCACTGTGAAAATCTTTGGATCTGTCCCCATCTCTTTGAACTCAGCAGCTGAACCTGACATATCAGAGCCTCGTATAACTCCGAGACCACCCCGTGCGGCGGATTGGGTTTGGGGAATTCCCGCGTCTGCTCCGCCATGAAAAGACCGGAGAATGCTTTGACGCCGTGCGGCTATGCGCGAGCCATCAAAGAATCTGAAGCCATGCTCCCCTCTTGGTTGTTGCTGCGCTCCGTCTGGCGCTAGTTCTGCGCCCCGTCTACGCCTGTCTTTTTGAAAGGCGATATCGCTGTCCGAGCGTTTGGGGTCTTTATCGGTTCTTTTTGGCGGAAATCCTTTTTTCGGCTCCAGAACTGGGTTTCGTATTGAATAATCTTCAGGAATCGCCACCGGCGAATACTTGTCGGACTCGAAGTTTATATGGGATCGTTCATCAGCGTTTAATTCGATTCCGGTCTTCTGGGCATGCGCTATGTACAATACGCCGTGACAGGCGAAGATGAGAGACGACAGGGTTAATTTCATGTTCAGAGTTGTCTTTCTTTAGGGGAATTCATTGTTATTTAATTTATTTTTAGTGTTGTCTCCATCGGGTGTGCGCCCTGCCTTTTGAGGGTGGCTCAGTTGTGACATATGGTGCCGTTATGTTCTTCAAGAGGTGTGCATGGTGCGCAAGATATAACTAAAACACGTGCTTGTCTGTGACGGGCATCTGAAAACGAAATAGAAATACTTGTGTACACAAAAATTGTTATTAATTTAGTCACACTGCTGCCATCATCATACGATGAGAATTTTTTTTAAAAAAATGTATATATATATTTAAAAATACTCCCTAGAACAAATACGTTTTAAGCCCCTGTAGTAGGCCTATACATCATCGTAATACTTCGTATCATTCATGTAATACTCTTCTCCTGCATCTGGTCACAAAACGATGTATTCACGCCAGCATAGTGCCCCCCCCCCCCCCCGTCCGTCTTCCTGTAAGAGATCCACTCTTGACCACTTGTCTCGTGTTTTAACTGTTTCTCTTTATCTTTCACCGACTCGTTCATTTCTGTCTCTCAGCCGTTCACTCCTCTCTCTTACCTTCACCGACTGTCACTCTTCGTACCCTACAGAGTACCCCCCCCCCAGGCCTGGTCTGTGGCACACTCCCCTCCCAGCCTTTCATCGTCAGAGATTGGCATTGTAAACAACGTTCTATCCCGTCTCAGAGTGACCACAGACTCCGGCCTGCAATCTCTTTGTAGCTTTCTATTCATCTCACGCGCCTGCTGGGGCGGAGTACTTTACCCATCTGTTTATACTTGGGGCGTCAATTGTCCGACAGTTGGAAGTCAGTGTCAGCGGCGTACCTATTGGTTCTCCCCTCTTGAGGTGCCATGTGTACGACAGTTAGAAGCGGTGTCGCAGCGTACCTCTTATTTCCCCCCTCCCCCCACCACCTGAGGTGTCAATGGTCCGACAGTTGAAGGTCAGTGTCAGAGGCGTTCATTTTGATACCCTCCACCCTACACAAACCACTGCACGATCTCTGATGCATACATAATCGGCGAGTGCCCTATCTCAATGGACCTTACATATATGTGTTGAGTTCTTTTCTTTTGGATCTTTTAAAAGGATTTTAAAATCCTTTATATTAACTGGTGGTGTCTGCTTGATTGATGCCTTGAATGCCGAAAAAACTTTGGATCGATTTTAACCCACTTTCTCGTAAGCTAGTGATCTGAAATTTTGCAGGGGGACTCGCGTCGATGATAAAAATGATGTATCAACTTTTAAGATCGATCGAATGTATTTTAATTTAATTAATGAACTATTTAGATTATCTCTATTTATCACTATGTAGCATGTTAACTTTTGTGCAAGAGTGTCGTGGTGCGTATTACATTGAACGACCTTTTTTTAATACTTTCCTGTCGCGCTGTGCGGTGCGTATTATATTGTCGATACTTTTTAAAAATATATTCTCGATCTGTAAATGTAAATGTTATTAATTACGAATCTTTCTCGCGGTGCGCACTATGTTAAACATCATTCTATAACCCCTTTCACGTGATCAAAGAGAGCATAAATTTAGCTGGCAGACTGTTGTCTTAGTTTTACTATAATTAAGACATGACTTTAAAAAAATATTTTAGAATTGTCGTGCGATGCATGCGTATTATAATGAACATTCTTTTAGTTATGTCATTTATGTCTCGTATATAAAGGATTTATAGTCAAATACTTGTTGTTTTTTTAACGGTTTTTTTTAGAATTAAAAAGTATAAATATTTTTTTAAATAAATATTTTACTTAACGTTTTCTATTGGCCACATCATGACTGAGTGGCCACAACATGACTGAGTGGCCACAACATGACTGAGTGGGTCACGATATGACTGAGTGGCCACAACATGACTGAGTGGGTCACGACATGACTGAGTGGCCACAACATGACTGAGTGGGTCACGACATGACTGAGTGGCCACAACATGACTGAGTGGCCACAACATGACTGAGTGGCCACAACATGACTGAGTGGCCACAACATGACTAAGTGGCCACAACATGACTGAGTGGCCACAACATGACTGAGTGGCCACGACATGACTGAGTGGCCACAACATGACTGATTGACCACAGCATGACTGAGTGGGTCACGACATGACTGAGTGGCCACAACTTGACTGAGTGGGTCACGACATGACTGAGTAACTTTGGGATTAAGGCAGGAGGCCAAGATTGCTATAAAGATTATTGTTACCGGCATTTAGGAATTTATGTCAACTCTTGTGCTCAAAGTTATTTGTGCTCTGGTTTGTGTGTGTGTGTGTGTGCTTATCTTTGTGTGCGTGTGTGTCTGTGTCTGTGTTTGTGTGTATGTGTGTGTTTGTCTGTGTCTGTGATGTGTGTATATGTGTGTGTGTGTGTGTGTTAAGTTACATGTGAACGTTAAGTCGAGGGTTCGGGAAGGGGTCCCATGAACATCATTTGTTCCCCTTAAAATCCAAGTCAATGTTCCCAATCTCATTGCTAGTCAGTTATCTTCAAGAAAGTGGGGCTAGAATTCACAGACCACGTCTCCACTGTTTCCCCTCCAGTCTTCTCGAGCCCCCCAGTATGTCTACGCCTCTGAATGACATGCCGTAAACAAGCCGCCCAGAAGTTAATTTACCTGTACATCTTCCACGAGGGACTCCGCTGGAATTTCTGGGATCACTACGTCACTAGAGCGGGGCTGGGGGTGGGTAAGGGGGGATATTACAGAATTTAAGAAATTGGGAAACATTCTCTACCGGAAGTTGTTCATTAGGGAAAAATTTTCTTTATAGTTGCCTGGCTTTGAGGCTATCTTAACCTTTCCCACAAGTCAACTCACGGAGGTCAGAGGTTATATCAAACATGTACGTCACGTTGATCTATACCACCTTTTAAGACCGTCTCGGCCCCTTCCCTTCTAGCCAAATAACAAAAAACTAGATACCCCGCGGCGTAGCATGCGCCGCAGACTTGCTCATGGATAGTGAAAAAAAGTGTGTGTGTGTGGGGGGGGGGGAGAGAACGAACGAAAACACACATTTTTAAAAATTAAAAAAAAAAGTTTCCACAGGGGCTTGAACCCAGGACTTTCCGTGTGTAAGACGGACGTGATAACAACTACCAATCACATGTTATTATGTAAGGGAACAACGCAAGTCAACGCAAGAACCATTGTTGGTCTCGAAACCATAAGCTGATTGGTCGACCCCTGCCTGCAAGGGTCATTCGCCATCCTTGCAGTGGCGTAGCTAGGGTCATCTGCGCCCGGGGACATGACACAAAGTCTGCGCCCCTTCTCGGATTAACAGATTATGCGGGTTCACAGAGGCCCCAAGGACATTTTGAAATTTTACGGTTTGTGTGTTTCCTTTCCGAAGCATTGTAATGAAAAATATTACAGGCTAATAATTCTCTATACCATTTTAAACAATTTATTTGAAAAACAAGTAGAATCTAGATCTAGATCTATAAAAACAGGAATGTGTATAAGTATTTAAAACGCAATTTTCAACAAAGAATTTCCTATTTTTTAAATTTAAGGGTCACACCAAGAATGTGTCAATATAATGCTCACCGCGCAACATTAGCATTCACGTATCAGGGAAACCCAATTAAACTATCATTCTAGATTACATTAAAAGTCATTTCAAATCGATACTTCTGAAACTTATCAAAACAATTGATATCAAGAAATAGCTGCTGAAATTACTTGAGTCGAAAGAAAAGTGATTTTTCAAAAATTTCTTCTTCAACATTGTTCAAAATATTATAAGCTATTGTTTGGCGTTGGTTTCAACCGGATAGATGTTATGTTATGATTGGCGATGAATTTAAAAATACTGATATTTTTCGCGTTTTTTAAAATATTTTTTTCCAGGAAATCCAGTAAACATTTTCGGTAATTTCTTTTAGCCCTTCCAAATCATTGGAACCTCTTTAACATATTTGCAAAAGACCCGAACCCTCTATCAGGGGGAATTAATGCTGAAAGCTTGAAAAGAGAAGTCGGAGATTTCAAATATATAAATGCAATTTGTCCCAAGGGAAATTGCGTTAAATATATAAACTCTACAAAATATACATGACTTGTATAGACATAGTTTTCAACAAATTGATCCTTCTTGATTCGCCTATCCCAAAACTTGTCAATCACGTTGTCAAAATTAATATTCTCAAGTTCACTCAGATGATCTTGTTTCATTGAAGCACGTAATTAAGACAAAATAAGCTTCACTTTGCTGAAGGACCGCTCACAGCTTTCCATGGAAACCGCTATTGTTTGAAGAATTTGCAGTGAAATGTGCCGATTCGGGAATACGTTATCTCCGTATGAAACAATAAAGCCAAGAAGATCCAAAAGAGTTTCCGGTATAACTTCAGTCCGGGTACTGAGCCGCATTTTGGAGTCTTCAATTTCTTTGCTAAATTCGTGACCTTTGACGTCAGTGTCGCAGAAATTTACAAAATCTCAGCAATTTTGACAGTGTATTGACATTAATTTGTCTCAGCGAGAAGAGTTTTGATGTCTAGTAAAAATCTAATATTTGGTGTTTAGGTTTTTTTAGACGTAAAAACCGTATTATTTCTCACGTTCGAGTCTATCAATTTATGCTGCTCATAACACGTAAAATTTCTTCCTCTGCAGAAGATCCTGCATCTTTTGCTAATTGTTCAGGCAACCTCCAGTGTCATGTAATCCTTCTGTCAGCCTTGATTCCCCAAGTTGTTCCTCTTGCTTTTTCATTATCTAGCGAAACATGGCTTCCATTGTCACGGATGTTGACAAGTTCTTGCTCTACCGTTTCAAGATCAGATGCTGCTTCCTCGAAATTCATAGTAGGATCATGCAACCGTTTCTGGACACGATCAATTTTCCCAAGTATGATGTTTCAGTAATGTAACAAAACCAGGAATTTAAAGTTTAATATACTTGCCAGCAAAGTTTCTGCATCACTTCTGGTGTCAGGCGTCATAGTTGTATCTTCTGATAATTTTTTCAACAGCCCTACTAGTTCTGTAGTCCTTCATAAATCGCTTTAACAGCTTCTGATCGGCACTCCGGTGTGTTTCTGACTCCCTCTTCACTGTGATTTGGCTCAACTCTTTTTAATTCATCCCAACGAGTTGTTGAACGAGAGAAAAACAAATATATACTTACATCTGATTGACACAAAAAAAAAACAAACAAAAAAAAAACAAAAAAAAAAAACATGATAACAACTGGATCCTGTTTAGCTGAGTGAGCTCCTGCTAAGTTGTGGTTGTCTCAGTGACGAACAATGCTCTGTGATTTCTAGCACATGTTCACTGTTGAATGCCCAGTTACTACAGCAACGTTGTCATAAAATTGTGACAATCGGCTAGAGGTATGTTATCAGATTCCAGTTTCTCTACGATAACTCTTTCAAGACTTACTTCGTCTTTGGAATTTATGTAAATAGAACCTAAAAATGATTATTTGATGGTTAATTCTTTAGTTTGAAAATCTACATCCACGAATCTGATGACTCTAGAAAGCTGTTCCAGGTCTCCTATATCGGATGTTGAGTCGTGTAAGGTACCGTAGTATTTGTTTTTTTCTGATTTCACTAACAGCTGATTCCTTACAGCTGATGTAAGTAGGTGGATAAATTCATTTTGGATTTACGATTTTCTCGGGCATGTTTTCGCTGTTTTTCTGACAGTAGATGATACTGAGAAACGAATTTGATCACAGAGAGAAAGATTTTAACATTTTTATCCTTGCCCTTATGCAGATGTTCCGCATGGCCTGGCAGTATCAAGTTTTATGAAACAAAAGACTTCTCCACAACAACGTCTCTGGTGTTTTCCTCAGCATAAACGGTAGCATTTGTCTGAATCATATATTGATGAATTTTGTAATCCTGACGGTATGGTTCAACCTTCTCGCTTTCGTGTTCTAAGAAGCGTCACAGGTGGTTGATAACTGCCGTTATTTGATTCTGAAAATTCGTAGTTTGCGGCTTTAGCTTTTCTGTCGTCTTGGCTCCTTACAACAACCTTGTCAGTAATTTACTAGACTTTGTCTCTTACTTCTTCCCCAGTCTCATACCCGACGACTCACAGTTTTTTTTTTTAAAACTCCATAAGCAATTCTACATTGTGGATGTGTCATTTATTTAGGAGTAGAATGGCGGCCCTGAATGCTTATTGGGGGCGCCAAAATCATGCTTGCCAACTAGTTTGTAATGAAGATATTTGTGGAGCTCCAAAATTCAATCTTGCAAACGTGTTTTGGGTACATTATTTTACATCAAAAATAAAATTAAATAATTAATTTTATTACTCACTTTGGTGCCCCCTAACCTTGCGCCGGGGACATATGTCCCACCACGCCCCCCTCGCTACGCCACTGCATGCTTTTTTGCACATTCTCGCTTTGGTGAATTATATATAGAGATAATTTTCAGACAAAAGGTTCGCGCTGATTGGTTGATTGGCCTAATGGTGCGAACAAACTCCCTGAACGTTTGCTGTCTCTAAGTGGTGACCATTAATGTTAAAGGCTCCAGGTAGCCACAACTCGGCATGCCTGTGCATTTCAGTAACATCCACCTATCACCAATATTTCCTTTAAGCTGCATGGCTGCGCGGCCGCGGAGATAATCTGACCGATGTCGCGCAGCAGTTTAGAATTACCGCGTAGCAATTTTTATTTAAAAAAAATATTGCACCAAATTATTTTTTAATGAATGCCGCGCAACTTTTCAAACAAGTTTCGTTACTTTGCATAAGGACCATCGAACCTTAAACGGTGCATTGCTTATCACTATCACACACATCCATACATTACGGTACTCATTAACCTATTGTTATCCTTCGGGTCACTCTACGTGTTAGTAAAATCAACTATCACTACATTTCAGTATTGAGGAAATTTTGTCTTCTTAACCTCCTCCCACCCCACACGCAAAGACTAAGTTGATTATTTTTACACCAATCACCCACACTGTCGCTCATCTCTTGTTCACTTACCTTTTGTTCCATGCCGTACAGAATCCATCCAAACATCCCCCGCCTCACATGCACTTAGACACGCCGACCCAACAGGTTTAGGCATGGTTCTCCCATGACACCATGAATAACTGTGTGGTCATAGCAAGTGGACAGGATCAAGCTCAGCTTCCACTTTACAATGCGCGAAGTCTGCACCCCCTTGCACGCTCACTCACACTCCCACTCACACGCTAACAAACTCAACACCTGGAATCCTCCTGGATACCCCCGTGTGGGGGCGTGGCCGCTGCTGCGTTCCCATTGTGCGCCAGGGGCGGATTCGGGTGCGGCTGTACCTGAGCGCTCGGCCCCCGTCCCCCAGCACCACAGACACAATACCACACATCTAAAAAAATGCAGACTCTCACACACACACGCGCGCGCGCCCTGTGTACAACAAAACTCAAAGACGTATCCCCCCTCCCTTCACCCACCCACCCCCTTACTGTTGAAGTGCATGGCTTGTGAATTTTAAAAGACATTAACTGGCACTTTATAGAACTTGTTAATTCACAAATAGAGGGTATTGTTCCATGTTAATATAGAAGAGAGAGCGTTGTTCCATGTTAATAGAGAATAGTGATTTTTTTTTTCTCAATTTTTATACAGAATAGGAAGTATTGTTCAATTTTATACAGAATAGGAAGTGTTGTTCAATTTTATACAGAATAGGAAGTATTGTTCAATTTTATACAGAATAGGAAGTATTGTTCAATTTTATAAAGAGTATTCTTTCATACATATAATGTACAGAGTTGTCTCTAATGTGTGTTAACGTTAAACTGTCACCAGATGTTCAGCACTTAGATGCCAACTCAGCGATGCTCATGGTCTAAAAATACCATCAGAATTTAAAAACTTTCCCCGAGCAGATTCTACGAAACACGATTTACAATTATTTATTTGAACCCGGCCATTCGGCCCGTGTGTGTACATCTCTTAATTACAGCAGATATACCGATGCACACCCCCCAGTACCCATGCCACATACAAGGTATTCATTTAAACGCATGCCGTTAAAGATATTTTTTGGCCAAAGTTGTGAGGGTAAATACAGTGTCGGGGAAAACACAAATAATATTTAACAGACCAAAATCTTGTGTCAGTGACACCAGTGGCGTCACTAGGGGGGTGCGGTGTTGGCGGGCCGCCCCGGGTGACACCATCAGGGGGGTGACACCAGATTGTAAATATCTATTAAATTCTATATATTCCCCTCTATTTGGCACTTAAAAACTCGGAGAAGTTCTATAGGTTAAATCGTGAGAGGGTGACAACCATGAGCTACCGCCCCGGGTGACACGATGAGCTACCGCCCCGGGTGACACGATGAGCTACCGCCCCGGGTGACACGATGAGCTACCGCCCCGGGTGACAACCATGAGCTACCGCCCCGGGTGACACGATGAGCTACCGCCCCAGGTGACACCAATCCTACTGACGCCTCTGAGTGACACCATTCTAATCGCTCTACCCCACAAACACTGGTATTTCCTAGAAGTATAAAGTCTAAGTACTGTAGTGGTATTTGTACAGCATGGACATTTGGTGCTGTAAAGGAATCTCGTACTCCAATGGCGTTTAGTACTGTAGTCGTATCTGTAATACTAAATACACAAACGATTTGTATAAATAAAACAGTGTACGTTAATTTTTATTTATTGACAAATACACGTGAAAACGTTTTGGCAAATGCCTTCATCAGTACCTATATAATACATAAACTTAAGTGTTTGCATTAAATTTACACCATAGAGTATCTAACATACCATGACAAAAAGAAGGCTGGGCTCAAGCCCCCAGGGGCTGTCCATGAATGGAAGAAACAAACATTTTCAGTCCATAGTTACTCTATGGCAACTGAACTAGCGTTCACAAGTTTATTAAGCAACCAATAACGAGCTAGGGATCGTGTGGCTAGCTCACTGCGTCGGGAACCTTTCCAGTACCGAGGCTCGAACCCGTGACTCGAATTCTACCCACGGTTCGGCAGTCAAGAGCGCTACCACTTAGACCCCCACCGCCTCTGTCCATAAATGACACCACGCAATTTTCCCCGTCACACTTCGTCTCAAAAACTTAGACCCCCCTCTAATATGACGTCACAAAGCTATGACACCCCCCTAAATACCATATTTTCTAATTGAAAATTAGCATGTTGCAAATTATTTTTTTTTTTGTAATTTAAACATGTATTTAGTGTTATTCTCCACTCAAAAATCGTCACACGCGTGAAGGCATTGAAAACATCATTAAATAAATTGGAAGCAATCAAATATATAAGATTTATGTAACGTCAAAATTCTTACAGAGGTATTCAGCACTATAGTGCTACATAGATATCCAATACTACTAGGCACAAACCAAAGACAAGCGTGGGACGCAATAATCTTCTGTATTGAAGGAGTGTCTGTAACAGATAAGATAAGATTACAGCAGTATTCAGTACAACAGTATTACAGCGATATTCAGTACTATGGTCTTACAGTGATATTCAGTACTATGGTTTAACAGAGGTATTCAGTACTATGGTTTTACAGTGATATTCAGTTCTATGGTTTTACAGTGATATTCAGTACTATGGTCTTTCAGTGATATTCATTACTATGGTTTTTACAGAGGTATTCAGTACTATGGTTTTTACAGAGGTATTCAGTACTACAATATTGCAGTGATATTGGACTACTAGTAGGAATTCTTTCTTTCTCTTCCATCCACTGCAATGACGAAACAACCGTCTGGAACATTTATTTTCATTCTGAGCTCGTCGTCGGAATTTCAAACGAAAAGAAAGAAATGCCTCGCCTGAGACGTAACTTGCAGGGAGGCTGGGCCTAGAAGCCCCTGCTGAGATTTATGTAACACACGCCCGGGGGTCAGGGAGTCTCCGTGTTGAAAGTCTCCGTAAACGACTTGTCAGAAACAATTTTCTTTATGTCAACAAACTTGGCCTGTCTCCCGACCTCTCGGCGCTTCCATCTAACTAGCGGTTTGTATGAGAACAACTCCACTGGCCTACGTCCCGGAATACAGGACTAGATAGGCACACATGACGTCTACACATCTGACGTCGATACATTTGACGTCAAAACCTATGACGTCTACACACGTGGCTTGTCTCGACCACATTGTGCTTTCATCTCACAGGCGGCGGCTCGTGTGAGAACAAGTCCATTGGCCAACATTATTACAACATACGTTACTTGGTACTTTTATCATATACCACGTGTTACTTGGTTGTACATTCCTACATTAGTTACTTTGTACTCTGAACATATTTTAAATCTCTTAAAATTGCTTTGAAGTTATTTTTCTATCTTTCTTTTCTCCAGACATTGCTGCGTATCTGGGACTGCTTCCTGCTGGAGGGCCCAAAGGTTTTGTTCAGGTTCTCGCTTGCCATCCTCCACATTCACAGCAAGGAGATTATCCTCAAGTGTGACACCATTAGTGTCATGAGGCACCTCAAGACCTGTGCTAGGATAACATACGATGTGGATGGGTTAGTTAGGGTGAGTGGTAGGATAACATAAGGTTAGTTAGGGTGAGTGGTAGGATAACATA
>MUZC01001538.1:0-18108 GCA_002072015.1 Radix auricularia
GGGGGACTCGACAGCGGCGTAAATTGGAAGAGAGTTAGGGGTTGAGAGTAGAAGTGAATGTGTTTAAAGAGGTACTGATCTATGTTTGTGGATTACGGTTGCAGGAATGAAAATTGTGTTTAGGTAATCCTGCAGCTTCTATCTAATTGACAATATAACCAGCCTAGCTGAACATGGAACTGAAGTAACTGGTATGCTAAAAACGGTATTGGTAAGAAATGACATTATCGGATATTGGTGTTCATTAATTGTCCACCATTGTACAGGATTAATGGATTCAAGAACTTTCATCTCCATAATGTAACGCAGTAATTCATCAGAAGAGCTGTCGTCGTTTCTGTCTCTCAGTCAAACTCCATTACTGCCATTAGCTTAATACGCTTTTCATTTGGTTTGATCAGTAGGCAAACTTTATCAACATTTTGAACATTCTCGTCAGTCAATAATTTAAAACCAAAATGTTTGTGTAATCTTCAGGAAATTTATTATTTATCAGCCGCTATTTTTTATTATTTTTTATTTATTTTGTGCCTTCCAATTATTTGTAAGTGATGGGTCGATTAATCGTTAAAAATAATTTAATCGGTAAACTTTTTTTAAGGATTAGTCGAGGAATTAATCGCAAATTTCCGCAGCCCTAGTCAATACTAATTATTAGCTTACTATTTTAGTAAATTTTCCAAATCATCAAACAAGTCAACAGAAGAAACAATATAAACAGATATGTTTTCAAAATAATGACGTATATTAATTTCAATCTAAGAAAGAAACTTATTTTATGCGAATTTATAAAGGGCCCTGGGTCTTATTTAAATTCCTTCCTACGTGAAGCGAAACGATTTATCGCTGATTTAAAGAATTTAAATTCAACGTTTTCACCTAGATCACGTTCATTTGAAATTATTGCCAATCCAGACAGACGTTCGTTTGTCATTGTTGAGCGCAAATAATTTTGATGATTTTCAATCTCTGCTAACAGGACAATTGAAGGAAATTTGTATAGAGTATTGACAAATTAGGGAGACCTGATGCCATTTGTATAGAGTATTGACAAATTAGGGAGACCTGATGCCATTTGTATAGAGTATTGACAAATTAGGGAGACCTGATGCTAGTTGTATAGAGTATTGACAAATTAGGGAGACCTGATGCCATTTGTATTTTAGTCAAGAATGGCAGAACCTCTTAAAGTTGTAGTTCACTAGACAGTGATGGACGTTGTGATGGACGTTGTGATGGACGTTATGATGAACGTTGTGATGGACGTTGTGATGCATACAAATCTTTGAAGGTATAATATTCAATGATTGCTTCTTCAAGGTTAATGTGTTTGTAAATTTTGCATAAACTTCGAAGAGGATATTTATTTTCTGCCACCATTTTTGATGGATCAATACAATATAAATAATTAGCTGTGCCCCTAAAGGCATTAAATCATCATCTATTTATTTTAGAAGTATATCCAAATAGTGAAGTACATTTCAGATTTAAAACTAGTAGTTGGATCATCAGCCCTTTCATCTCTACTAAGTTCGCCTTCCATACTTTTAGTTTTGCAATTCGCGTTTCTTTAAATTTTGTTTTTTAACATCTAGTTTGGAATATTTTTCGTCAATTAATGATTAGATATCTACTTTCAGAATTGTACAAAGCTTGATCGCTTCTCATTTTTACAAAATTATTTCTTCCAACATCGATCAATCGTTTTGCAATTGCAATGTCAATACTCTTGCGCTGCAAGTGGTTTGATAACCAGAAAATATCAACCAACTTTTGTACAAATAGCATCAGAAAAAACAAAAGAATATTGTGTTATTAAAACAGATAGTCCAATGGCTTCTGTTCTGACACTTCCTTTATGTTATGTTGATTCCCCTGAATTTATATCTTATAGAGTGGCTAGAATAGCAGAGAATGATCCAACAACTGCATCAACTGCATGCTTACGGCATGCCTATCTTGTATCAGAAAGTCATTTCAGAGTATTTACTGTTGATTCATATTGAGATCTATGATGTTCTTTAAGAGTATGTAGACGTGGTAAACTAGGCGTAAAGAATGCATACAACCTTTCAGCTGTGCCAAAAAACAACTGTACCATTGATTACAGAAATTGGTTCGATAGGGACCAATTTCAAAACATGGGCACAACAATGAACATAGATGACATTGTGTGAAAGTTTGAAGGCCACTCTTAATTCCAGACATCACAGATGCGCCATCGTATGCCTTTCCTCGACAGATTGTGATGTCAATGTTTCACTTTTGTAATGTTTAGTTCCGTTAGAATCTTCTCAGCAAATGCGGATGCAGCATTGCTGTTTACCAAAGTATAAAAGCCAATAAATCTTTCCACAAGGTATTCTGATTTTGAACGTTAAGTGACATCTTATCAATTTTAGAGATATCAATGGTTGAATCAATAATAACAGAAAAGAAATGTGAAGACTTAACTTCATTATCAATTGCTGCCGATAATTCAGACGCAGGTGATTCATTTAATCAATTTGCACATCACGACTTAAATAAATTTCATTTTTATTTCTAAACTTTAGTTGACTGTCCAAAGTGGAACCATAGTGGACTTATAAACTTAAGATTTAACGAAAATGTCCAGTATTTCTACAACTACCATCACTAAAGCAAGAATGTTCTCTGTGTCCCCTGAATGGCAAACTTTGTTTTGCTAAGAACAACGTCACGTCTATCATTCATTTCAATACTTCTCTATTCTTTTCCATATGGCGACGCTCCTGACTGATCAAACAAGATATAAAAGTTTTGAAATACGATATTTAGCAAGCCAATATGGGCGTATTGAAGTTAAGTGTTGATTAGAAGTTTCGTGTTTAGCTATCTTTTTTTCTGGTCTAGTTAACCTTTTTAGTGTTCATCGAGGGCGTCTTAAGGGGGGGGTGCCATTTTAGACCCCTCAGGGCCACGGGGGCAACCCGCCCCCTACCCTATAGCTAAATCCGCCACTGGCCGGGTAGCAAAGTCAATAGTGCGCGCGTTTTACAAGCTGAGGGGTGTGGGATCGAGCCCACTTTAAAGCCACAACGAAAGAAGGGAAACCAGGCGAAAGCCCTGACAGTTACCGACCGATATCCTTGACATCGTGTCTTGGGAAGGTAGCTGAAAGGATGGTTAACGCCAGGCTCTATTGGTTTCTAGAAAAAAGTAAGTGCATTCCTATGGCTCAGGGTGGCTTCCGCAAGGGACGCCAACCGATGGATCTGGTAATAAGACTTGTTCAGTCTATCACGAATGAGCTCCAGATGCGAAACCACACATTGGCAGTATTCTTCGATCTAAAACAGGCCTATGACAAGGTCTGGCGTACTGGGCTTATGTTTAAGCTCCAGAAATTGGGAGTTACAGCGAAAATGCATGGTTGGATACAATCGTTCTTGGAGAATAGAACAATAAGAACCCGCATGGGGGAGTCTTTATCCAACGAAGCTCGACTCCAGGACGGACTCCCACAAGGGTCTGCCCTAAGTTGTACGCTGTTCCTAGCATACGTTAGCGACATTCAAACGTCAATCGAGTGTAGTAGCGCGATGTTCGCAGACGACTTGGTTGTCTATGCGTCCGGGAGGGACGTAGCGAATTTGCAGACCAGACTACAGCGCGACCTCGATAAGATCGAGGAATATGCCAACAAGTGGAGACTCATAGTGAACACGCAAAAGACCGTCCATTCCATTTTCACAAATGGCAGGAATGCACTGAAACATGATGTTGTGCTTAACATCTGTGGGAAAAGGCTGAAATGGGACAAGGCACCAACTTATTTGGGCGTGCGGCTGGACCAGAAACTCCAGCTACACAACCATATTCGTGAACTGCGCGCAAAAACCACTGCCCAATTGTCACTGGTGAAAAAGCTAGCAAGCACTAATTGGGGTGCCGATGCAAGAACGCTGAGAGCTCTCTACCTCAGCAAAGTGAGAGGAGCCATTGACTACAGCCTCCCCATCCAGGCCTTTGCGAGCAGAACAGCGCTCGANGACCTGGATAGAGTCCAAAACCAAGCTCTTAGACTGGTTTGTGGGGCGTTACGTACTACACCCAACGCCGCGGTAGAAATCTTGGCAAATGTGGAACCGCTCAAAGTACGGCGAGAGAAAGCAATACTAACTACGGTGGAAAGATACCGTAGAATGGATCGTAACGAACCCTGTTTTCAGATGCAAAACAGATGGGTAAAACGCACACGACTGAAACGACCCTCCTTTATGGATGTGGTCAACGAGCTCGAGGTTTCAGTTAAATTACCCAAAAGCAGGGAAAAACTATCCATGATCCCGGCGAGGGGACCCCACGAAAGCTACTCTCTGCCCGATCTACGTTTGTCACTGGCAAATGCCGCGGTGGGGAAACATAGTCCAGTTGAGCTTCAGCACGAAGAAGCACTAAGGACTATTGAAGCCTACGGTACAGGCGTAGTAAGAGTCTATGCAGACGGCTCATGCTTCACAGATGGACGAAGTGGGTACGGTGCACTAATTGAATACCCTGCTGGAGGTCCAGCAGTAACAGAACTGTCTGGACCATGTGGAAGACTAGCTTCAAGCGGGGACGCTGAACTAGAGGCAATCCACAAGGGTGTGAAAGAAGTGCGCCTACGCCTATGTAGACGAAAGAGTTTTCCAACAGTCGTAGTCTTCACCGACTCGAGATCCTCCTTGGAACTCTTGAGTCGGAGCTCTATGGAGACGAAAACTGTTGATGCTGTACTAGAGATCGTTAACTATATTAGATCTCGCGGGGGCATGGTTGTCCTGCAGTACATAATAGGCCACGCAAAGATACCACAGCAAGAAAAGGCAAACTTGCTGGCACAACAGGGTGCTGCCCAGCCCCAAATCGAACGCCCAATGACCCAGCTGGGGGTAAAATTGTGGCTAAAAGACCATTTCATGGAAAAATGGCTAAAAGGATGGGAAAATGGTGACACGGCACGAACGCTTTACGATAAAATGCCGCGACCACGCAAGCGAGATCCCTGGTGGAAACTGCCTCGTAGTTGCCAGTCCCTCATCACTCAGATGAGGACTGGACACTGTCCAACAAACAGCTACTTTCACAGGTTAGACAAAAACAGGGAACCCGGCTGCCGTTTATGTGGTATGGCCGAGGAGACAGTGGCACACCTGCTGACCGATTGTTCTGCGGCAATTGGGGACGCGGTGAGGTCAGGCAGCCATTGCACTGCGGAGGAATATCTCCATGGCGACGCCCTTATGTTGAGGCTCGCCGTTGGTATTGTAGGCCGGGTTATAAGAGTCTGAAAGGACTCAACCCTCCAAAGAGAATGTCACATATTTAAAGCCACAACACAAATACTGATGAATTACTATCGCTAAAAAGGCCTCAGTTGACCTGGAGAGGAGATGGGCGCCGCCAAGGTCTACTAAGCTCCGAGAAAGTTCTAATGGAAACTTTAGAACCCCTTACAACCACGAGGTCATGGGACACACAAAAAGTCGCGGTAACATAATTATACATGCGATTGTATGCTTGTGTTCGTATATGTGTGGTAGTATTTATGTGATGGTATGCTTGTAGAAGTATATGGTGATAGTATATGTGTGGTAGTATTTATGTGATGGTATGCTTGTAGAAGTATATGGTGATAGTATATGTGTGGTAGTATTTATGTGATGGTATGCTTGTAGAAGTATATGGTGATAGTATATGTGTGGTAGTATGTGCGTAGTAGTGCATATGTGGATATCTGTGGGTAAGCCGATGAAGAGGTGGAGCTGGTTGTTTCGGTCCGAGTAGCAATTGAGACATAACGTTTTATTTTAAAAGCTTTGCAGTTAAAATGTTTTTGGTTACAAGCTTTGTGGTTACATATGGAATCAAACCAAAAAAAGTCAGAGAGAAAAAACGAAGAAATACTTCATCGATAGTAATTCACCCTAACCAAAAAAAAACACCCATTAGTTTCTCTTTCCTCCCGGTCACGTGACTTCATCTTCTCAGAGTTTGAAGGTAAAAGTAACAAAAACCTTACAAGTGTTCCACCCGGATCATTTGAGCTGTGCTGTAACCTATCAGGTTGCCGAAGACTGCTGTCTTTTAAAATTATGGATAGCTTCAAACAGATTGAAGTTGAACGATGATGAGACGTTATCCATTATTTTTTTGGATTTTATGCCATTCTTCGGAAAGTAGCATCGAAAAAAGCTGTAACTTCTGACCCCAAAATTTAGTCCAACACCGCCAGAGATCTAAGTTTCTATAATGACAGTTAGCTCACGATGAGTCTCTCAATTTGATTAGTGGTCAGTGGTCAGGGCGTGTTTCTGTCATCTACATGCCCAGGACCTGTTGCGTCTTCAATTGAATAAGAAGACAGCAAATGACCAAGCGGTTGCCTTAATAGGTTGGAGACTTGATTACTGCAACATTCGTCTTTTGGGATCGACTCAAAAACTCCAGAAAGTACAAACCGCATCAGCGTTGATTGAACTCAGGATGAGAAGGTTAGACCTCATCGAATCGTCAGTTCGTGATTCAAACTGCAATGGCTTCCTGTAACTGAGCAAATAGATCACAAAATACAGTCTATGTCGTATGGCTGAAAGGATGGAGGAGCACCGCATTACTTTGAAAGAATCAACTTGAAGACATGTTTATCTAAAGCAGCTGAGTCTCTTCACGTTATCCTTTCTGAGGGTTCTCCGAATGGATGGACACATGACAAGAAGATTTCCCGTTTGAATCAGCTGCACCAAAGTCGTGGAACATGAAATCATTGAGGAAGGGTGGCATCAAAAGAACGATTTTAAGCCAACTTTAAAGACTTCTTGAAAGCGAGTGAGCATGCTGGACAAGCCTGAACATGCCTTGACATGCCTGGACAAGTATGGATATGCCTGGATATGATTTGATGATGTCCAGGATACACATGCATCGCTTTAAGTGTAATAGAGACTCCAGAGGGAAAGGTGGATGCGTGGTGAGAGAATATTTACACAATCTTTTGTTAACACGTTCTTCACTGCTTCGAGGAGAGAAAAAGAAAGTTAACGTAAGTAAATTAGAGCAACTTTATACTCGGAGTGCGGGGCAGTACAATAGAGAATTTCCAGGGCCAGACGAATTAGTTAACTGACCACTGTTCAGATGGAATCTGACCCTATTGACCGGGGCGGGCGGCAGATGTTTTTGGTGCCAGGCCAATGTCCGGTGTCTGGGCTCGGGTAAAGAAACCTGACTCGGAGGTCGGAATGTACGTTTGTATCTGCTGCTGTCATCGCTGGTATGATGGACGGAGGAGATGAAAGACGATGATCGTAGGAAAGCTGACTGGGAGATGGTTGGAGGTGGGGATCAGTTACTTCAAGATCTCAATACACAGTACAGTAAGCAAAGAACCGGATCTTGACACTCTTATAGGTTTTCCTGACGTATTTTCTCTGGCCAAAGAATACGTGACATTTGACTGGCCAAAGAATACGTGACATTTGACTGGCCAAAGAATACGTGACATTTGACTGGCCAAAGAATACGTGACTTTTGATTAGTCAAGGAGTAAGCTATAATCTCTAAATCTCAACTCCCCAAAAACATCCAAGAATCATGTTCCCTCCTCCCTTCTCATGATCTAATTCTCAAGGAGAGTACAAGAGCAAAGACATTATTTATTTTAGATTACATGAGACAAACAGTATTATTTAGAGTACATGAGACAAACATTATTATTGAGAGTACATGAGACAGACAGTATTATTGAGAGTACATGAGACAGACATTATTATTGAGAGTACATGAGACAGACACTATTATTGAGAGTACATGAGACAGACATTATTATTGAGAGTACATAAGACAGACATTATCATTGAGAGTACATAAGACAGACATTATTATTGAGAGTACATAAGACAGACATTGTTATTGAGAGTACATAACCTCTTCACTATTATGCATCTGTGGTCATGACAGACAAAGGACAGAAAGATTGGTCTTATAAGACACAAACTCCTCATGAATCCAAGTAAATGTTTTATGAATATAACGACTTGACATACGCTCTACAAGAACTTTTTCACGTCAGACACGCCTGCTGTTTTAACATTTATTAACACACAACAATTCTCTCTGTCAACAATTCTCTCTGTCAACAATTCTCTGTGTCAACAATTCTCTCTGTCAACAATTCTCTCTGTCAACAATTCTCTCTGTCAACAATTCTCTCAATCAACAATTCTCTACGTGTCAACAATGCTCTCTGTGTCCACTATTCTCTCTGTCAACAATTCGCTGTGTCCACAATTCTCTCTGTCAACAATTCTCTCTGTCAACAATTCTCTCTGTCAACAAATCTCTCTGTCAACAAGTCTCTCTGTGCCCACAATTCTCTCTATCAACTATTCTCTCTGTCAACAAATCTCTCTGTCAACAATTCTCTCTGTCAACAAATATCTCTGTCAACAAGTCTCTCTGTGTCCACAATTCTCTCTATCAACTATTCTCTCTGTCAACAAATCTCTCTGTCAACAATTCTCTCTGTCAACAATTCGCTGTGTCCACAATTCTCTCTGTGAACAATTCTCTCTGTCAACAATTCTCTCTGTCAACAATTCTCTCAATCAACAATTCTCTACGTGTCAACAATGCTCTCTGTGTCCACTATTCTCTCTGTCAACAATTCGCTGTGTCCACAACTCTCTCTGTCAACAAGTCTCTCTGTCAACAATTCTCTCTGTCAACAATTCTCTCTGTCAACAATTCTCTGTGTCAACAATTCTCTCTGTCCACAATTCTCTCTGTCAACAATTCTCTCTGTCAACAATTCTCTCTGTCAACAATTCTCTGTGTCAACAATTCTCTCTGTCAACAATTCTCTCTGTCAACAAATCTCTCTGTCAACAAGTCTCTCTGTGTCCACAATTCTCTCTGTCAACAATTCTCTCTGTCAACAAATCTCTCTGTCAACAATTCTCTCTGTCAAGAAATCTCTCTGTCAACAATTCTCTCTGTCAACAAATCTCTCTGTCAACAATTCTCTCTGTGTCAACAATTCTCTTTGTGTCAACAACTCTCTCTGTGTCAACAATTCTCTCTGTGTCAACAACTCTCTCTGTGTCAACAATTCTCTCTGTGTCAACAATTCTCTCTGTGTCAACAATTCTCTCTGTGTCAACAATTCTCTCTGTGTCAACAATTCTCTCTGTCAACAATTCTCTCTGTGTCAACAATTCTCTCTGTGTCAACATTTCTCTCTGTGTCAACAATTCTCTTTGTGTCAACAATTCTCTTTGTGTCAACAATTCTCTTTGTGTCAACCAGACTTTACGTATTGAAACATTGAAACGACGTTTCTTAAAAAGGCGTCACCCCCCATCCCAACCCCAGTGAAAAGTTGAGATTATCCACTCGAGCCCTACTACAGTGGCCGGTTCATCGCCCGTCCACATGTCGACCGCTGCCTACACCATTAACTCCACCTGTTGCCCCTGTCTTTGTTGGCGAGAGACAGACTGCGGCAGTAAATGATTCATGGTTTTATCCGAGGCTGCGACCGAGGGCTCTAAAAATAAACAAAACGTTTAGCCCGTGACTCGTGAGCGTCAAAACGTTTAGCCCGTGACTCGTGAGCGTCAAAACGTTTAGCCCGTGACTCGTGAGAACGTTTAGCCCGTGACTCGTGAGCGTCAAAACGTTTAGCCCGTGACTCGTGAGCGTCAAAACGTTTAGCCCGTGACTCATGAGCGTCAAAACCACCAACACGACAAAATACGTGGTCTTGATGACGTGTGACCTCACAACACGGAACTCCTGGCCGGTCAGTGAATCGTCATTAGTGGACATTAGGATGCGGGGCGTTGGTGGCATATAGACTCAGTACCGTAGAGGGGAGTGGAGGGGTAATCAGCAGGATGGACCAATTTCAAAGACCGCAGGTCAGAGTTTAGAGTTCGTAGGTGTCACACAAGAAGTGCGAATGGGTTACTTTCATAAGACATAAATGAAGACTTTGCTTGTTCAAGGCAGCCAATAGTTTCTTACTATGATCCTGCAAACTGCTCTCAAGAAACGGCCATCTTTTTTAAAAATTCAACCAGCGTTGTAAGATTGTGCTACAGAAACGGATGAATGATTTTGCTATAGAAACCGATGGATGATTCTGCTATAGAAACGGGTGAATGATTTTGCTATAGAAACCGATGGATGATTCTGCTATAGAAACCGATGGATGATTCTGCTATAGAAACCGATGGACGATTCTGCTATAGAAACCGATGGATGATTCTGCTATAGAAACCGATGGATGATTCTGGCAATTGCGTGTGTTATCAGGAATCTCCTATCAGATTCAAGTTATCTAAAGGAATTAATGAATGTTTGAGGTGCCGCTTAGAGTCACAGACTACAGAGACATGAATAATTTATGAGTTATAAAGTAGATAAAGTATATAACGTTTCTACACATTGCCCTCGAATTGAACAGAAAATTTACATTTAAAAATCGAGGCGTCGTGTTTATAGATGTTTATGAAATTGTTTGCAATCATAATTTACGGTAGTGATAGCTACTCAGGGAATTATGGTAATCATAACACACACACACACACACACTTTCGTAACTTCAGTAACTTTGTATCTTTCGTAACTCCTTAACTTTAGAAACATTTGTAACATCATGATAAGTCGAAAGTAGCAAAAAGAAGGTTGTAGTAACAGTGTAACTGTTGTAACTAGAATAAAATATAATGCAGGGCAAAGAGAAGCAACAATAGACATCTCGTAACACAGTGACCAATAGTTACATGTACTTCATGAATAAGAGACCGAAAGTTACATCTACTCTATGGCTCAGTAGGCAAAAGTTACATCTACTCTATGGCTCAGTAGGCAAAAGTTACACCTACTCTATGGCTCAGTAGGCAAAAGTTACACCTACTCTATGGCTCAGTAGGCAAAAGTTACATCTACTCTATGGCTCAGTAGACAAAAGTTACATCTACTCTATGGCTCAGTGGGCAAAAGTTACACCTACTTCTTGGCTCAGTAGGCAAAAGTTACATCTACTCTATGGCTCAGTAGGCAAAAGTTACAACTACTTCTTGGCTCAGTAGGCAAAAGTTACTTTTACTCTATGGCTCTGTAGGCAAAAGTTACACCTACTCTATTGCTCAGTAGGCAAAAGTTACACCTACTCTATGGCTCAGTAGGCAAAAGTTACACCTACTTCTTGGCTCAGTAGGCAAAAGTTACACCTACTCTATGGCTCAGTAGGCAAAAATTACACCTACTCTATGGCTCAGTAGACAAAAGTTACACCTACTTCTTGGCTCAGTAGGCAAAAGTTACACCTACTCTATGGCTCTAGTGTCACAAGTTACACCTACTATATGGCTCAGTGATCACAAGTTACATCTACTCTATGGCTCAGTGATCACAAGTTACACCTACTCTATGGCTCAGTGATCACAATGTAGTTACACCTACTCTATGGCTCAGTGATCACAAGTTACATCTACTCTATGGCTCAGTGATCACAAGTTACACCTACTCTATGGCTCAGTGATCACAAGTTACACCTACTCTATGGCTCAGTGATCACAAGTTACATCTACTCTATGGCTCAGTGAACACAAGTTAAATCTACTCTATTGCTCAGTGATCACAAGTTACATCTACTCTATGGCTCAGTGATCACAAGTTACATCTACTCTATGGCTCTAGTGTCACAAGTTACATCTACTCTATGGCTCTAGTGTCACAAGTTACATCTACTCTATGGCTCTAGTGTCGCAAGTTACATCTACTCTATGGCTCTAGTGTCGCAAGTTACATCTACTCTATGGCTCTAGTGTCACAAGTTACACCTACTCTATGGCTCAGTGATCACAAGTTACATCTACTCTATGGCTCAGTGATCACAAGTTATACCTACTCTATGGCTCTAGTGTCACAAGTTACACCTACTCAATGGCTCAGTGGTCACAAGTTACATCTACTCTATGGCTCAGTGATCAAAAGTTACACCTACTCTATGGCTCTAGTGTCACAAGTTACACCTACTCTATGGCTCTAGTGTCACAAGTTACATCTACTCTATGGCTCTAGTGTCACAA
Source organism: Radix auricularia (assembly GCA_002072015.1). Taxonomy (NCBI): domain Eukaryota; kingdom Metazoa; phylum Mollusca; class Gastropoda; family Lymnaeidae; genus Radix; species Radix auricularia. The sequence continues at coordinate 12,105 of MUZC01001538.1, forward strand.
GTTACACCTACTCTATGGCTCAGTGGTCACAAGTTACACGTACTCTATGGCTCTAGTGTCACAAATTACATCCATCTTTAAACATTATGTAATTATCTTAACATTCGCCAAACTTACCCAGGTTTCGGCCAAATGTTTTTAGCGATAAAAGCAAAAGAAAACTAACCCAACTCCCGCTAATCCGCCCCTGACTCATGTTCTTAGCTTCTCATTGAAGACTCAAGCACGGTAAGTTTGTAAGCCGATTAATTATATGGATTGATTCTTGTTTGTTTGGACATGAAAATAAGCTGTCTGGCTATATTCATCCGATTTCTCTTTCTCTTTCTTTTCTATTCGGTTGAAAGTACAACAATCCGTGGAGTCTGTCTTCTACTAGAGTCTTTGTCTGTGTGTTGGTTTTGGCAATTCAAATTGATGTTTTGGTTATAGATGGAGTTGATAGTTGGTACCAAACATGATATAAGACGTAAACAATTACTGGTAGTTACATGAGGATATCCAAGAGATACAACAGAGTTCAATAGACCAACATAGTTATGACTAATAAATTGTATCCTGTCTTATCTCTGCCACCAGCCTTACCACCACCCCATCTCTACCAGCATCCTTACCACCATCCCCTCTCTACCACCAGCCTTACCACCACCCTATCTCTACCAGCATCCTTACCACCATCCCATCTCTACCACCATCCTTACCATCACCCCATCTCTACCAGCATCCTTACCACCATCCCATCTCTACCACCATCCTTACAACCATCCCCTCTCTACCACCATCCTTACCATCACCCCATCTCTACCACCATCCCCTCTCTACCACCATCCTTACCATCACCCCATCTCTACGAGCATCCTTACCTCCATCGCATCTCTACCACCATCCTTACAACCATCCCCTCTCTACCACCATCCCATCTCTACCAAAATCCTTACTACAAGCCTTACCACCATCCGCACTCTACCACCATCCTTACCATCACCCCATCTCTACCATCACCCCACCTCTACCACCATCCTTACTGCCACCCCCTCTCTACCACCATCCTTACTGCCACCCCCTCTCTACCACCATCCTTACCACCAACCCATCTCTACCAACATTCTTACCACCATCCTTACCACTATCCCATCTCTACCAGCATCCTTACCACCCTTCTCCACATACCCCGCCTACAACAAAATCCCAGAACGCATCTCTATGTTTCACGTGATGTTATTAGAGACGCGAGGAGTACGTCCCCCAAACGAACACATCATTAACACGAGCAAACACAATTAAACCCAAGTGATTTCACTACGCCTGGAAGACTAGATGCAAGTGAGCTCAACAATAAACTGAGGATCTCATGGGAATACAATAACGCTCGTCCTAACAGTACAACAATAAACCGAGGATCTCATGGGAATACAATAACGCTCGTCCTAACAGTACAACAATAAACTGAGGATCTCATGGGAATACAATAACGCTCGTCCTAACAGTACAACAATAAACCGAGGATCTCATGGGAATACAATAACGCTCGTCCTAACAGTACAACAATAAACTGAGGATCTCATGGGAATACAATAACGCTCGTCCTAACAGTACAACAATAAACTGAGGATCTCGTGGGAATACAATAACGCTCGTCCTAACAGTACAACAATAAACTGAGGATCTCATGGGAATACAATAACGCTCGTCCTAACACAACAATAAAGTGAGGATCTCATGGGAATACAATAACGCTCGTCCTAACAGTACAACATGGCGCAGTTGGACGTTGAACGAGGAAATCACTTCTCAAAATTTCCAGTTTTCAAGCGGATGCTGGAGTGATGGAGCGTAAAAATAAAAATAAATTAGTTGACGATTTTTCTTCGTGAAGTCTTTCGAAGACGTCTTTCTGTAAAAACTTTTTTTTTATTCACACCTAAAGGTCGCCCCGCTCCCCACACATGCAGGTATACAGGACCGTTATCTGCAACTCCAAGATTCTAAACATAGGAGAGCGGCAGGTCCAGAAATACAACGACAACATCGGAAACACACTACACAGACCTGCAATCTACAAAATGGGTGATATACTACAAGAGTACGCACTACATATACTACAGCCAAATATAACATCGGGGACATACAACACTGACCTCCAATCTACAAAATGGGTGATGTACTACAACAGTGCGCATTACATATACTACAGCCAAATATAACATCGGGGACATATTACAGATGAAAGCCAACAACAACATTGGTGATATCCTACAACAGCCTGCAGTCTACAACATTGATGAAATCTTACAAACATCAAGTGCGTTTTATATTGTCTTCTATAATGTATTGACTAATGTAAGATATCCTCATACATGACCAATACACAGCAGCACTCCAATATATGACCAGTCACATCACTCCAATACATTGGATAGAATAATTTTTAAAAAAATTTATTAAAAGATAAGCTGCTTATCCGCATTATCAATATCATTAAACTAAACAAAACAAGTTGAACAAAAAAGAAAAAAACAACCCCCTAAATCACTGACAATAAGAACATGCATTAAACCATTTTTACTACAGGTAACAGATTGATCTAACACAGCGGTTCTCATTCATTTCAACATGTGCACTGTTTTATTTTAACACTTAATCACCCATCGCTATGCTCTTTTTTCAGCATGATAACACAAACAATAGTCTTAAAGACGGCCCATTTCACCCAAGTTAAAATTTAAAAATGTATCTTAAAAATAAATAATTCAGGTATATTTTCAGATACAATAATTTGTTCTTCAGTGACATCCACTGAGGTTGGGCAGAGAGATCTGCTTCTGCAATGGTGAAGGAAGACGTTCGAAATTAGTTGGTGTTGGTGACACTTTGTTTCCACTCATTGCTTGTGCTGCAATCTATGGCCTATAGCAGTTGGTCTCACTTCAATGTACAGAGATGGTGTAACTTTCTAAAATAACCTACAAGGCGCCACTTACCCGTTCGACACCCCTTTAACCGCATGTGATTGTGTGGTTGTGACAAACCTATAGATATACGGGGCTGTGACACGCCTGTTTGCTGTATGCGGCTGTGACACGCCTGTTAGCTGTATGGGGCTGTGACACGCCTGTTAGCTGTATGGGGCTGTGACACGCCTGTTAGCTGTACGGGGCTGTGACACGCCTGTTAAATGTATACAGCTGTGACACGCCTGTTAGCTGTATGCGGCTGTGACACGCCTGTTAGCTGTATGGGGCTGTGACACGCCTGTTAGCTGTACGGGGCTGTGACACGCCTGTTAAATGTATACAGCTGTGACACGCCTGTTAGCTCTATACGGCTGTGACACGCCCGTTAGCTGTTTACAGCTGTGACAGGCCTGTTAGCTGTATGGGGCTGTGACACGCCTGTTAGCTGTATGGGGCTGTGACACGCCTGTTAGCTTTACGGGGCTGTGACACGCCTGTTAGCTGTATGGGGCTGTGTTGCTTTGCAAAAGTGAAGCCCTGACTTTAGGGCATCGTTGCAGTTAATGTTGTCCGCATCTCCGGCTGTTTGTTTTTATTGGACCCTGTATCGATTGATGAGACAACACTAAAGACAGGCAGTTGAGCAACGTTGACAACAAATAAATGTCTGAGGGCATCCGATACACTGCCATCAGATCGAGCTGTGACCCGCGATGAAAACAACATTACAGACAATAAAGATGGGATGGGGACGGTCATCAAAGTACTAGATCAAACACAAAGTATTCCAAAAGGTAATGCTGCTTCAGGGGAACCAATGACAATATCAACCATTCCACAAAGCCACCATTCGAAAAATCCACCACTCCACCATCTGCCACTCCACCACACCGCAACTGTACCACACCACCACTGAACTTTTCACCGCCAATCCACAATCCCACCACTCCACCACCCCACCACTCCACAACTCCACCACCTTTCCACCCCACCACTCCACCAACCCCCCACCACCGCACCTCAGATCAGTACCAACCCAACACCTCAGGTCAGTACCAACCCAACACCTCAGGTCAGTACCAACCAAACACCTCAGGTCAGTACCAACCAAACACCTCAGGTCAGTACCAACAAAACACCTCAGGTCAGTACCAACCAAACACCTCAGGTCAGTACCAACCAAACACCTCAGGTCAGTACCAACCAAACACCTCAGGTCAGTACCAACTCCACATGAGAGAGCCAATGTTGTTTTAAGATTTGGTGGCATACGAAGTTAAGTTATCAGAGTGGACAGCCACGAGCAAAGCAAACTCAATGACCACGATGTACTATAGACTTTAGACTATGGAAACTTTACTGCACGAGCTTTATTGTCGGTCGCAGACACTGGACACAGAGGAGATAAAAGTCTTATTTCAGACTTTGGAATCGGAACTGTATGTCTTATTACAGACTTTGGAAACGGAACTGTGTGTCTTATTACAGACTTTGGAAACGGAACTTTTTGTCATATTACAGACTTTGGAAACGGAACTTTTTGTCTTATTACAGACTTTGGAAACGGAAACTGTTTAGAGACGCACTAGGCGTGCACGCCCCTTTCCTCACTGGCTGCATTTATTAAGGTCTTTGGTTTAAGTCACTGTAGGTAACAGCGGCAGCTTAGATACAAGAGAATAGAGAGAGAGAGAGAGAGAGAAAGAGAGAGAGAGAATGTGTGTGTGTGTGAGAGAGAGAGAGAGAATGTGTGTGTGTGAGAGAGAGAGAGCGAGAGAGAGAGAGAGAGACCACTGGGGGAACATGAGGAACATTCTGGACCTGATGGGAACGTTACCTTGGGAACTCAAGCATGAATGGCATAGTCTCCACGTGTGGTCCTCTACTGGTTGGTAAGGCTTCATTGTTATAAAAGAGTTATATTGATATCTGAAACATTTATACAGCTAAAAGAAAGGGCACAAATAAGTCACTGTTCGTCTTCATTATGAACCAAAGACACCTATTGTAAACGTTATTAAGCACTATCTCTCGCTCCCTCCCCCCCTCTCTCTCTCTCTCAGAGTACAACGGCGGAAGTTAGTGGTTCGAAATTCACAACTTCAACTATTCAGCTCTTAGTTTGAGTTTTTTCTTCACTTTGAAAGATATAACCGACAATCTATGTTCCCTCTAAGGTTCGTTCGTACATGTTCAAATTAACAAAATCGTGTGCAAAGTTACCAGGGATCATTGTGTGTGTGTGTGTTTGTGTGTGTTTGTGTGTGTGTGTGCGCGTGCGCAAAATTTTACTCCTGGCAAACTCATATCTTTTTCCTCCTGATCAAAATTCACTGTGCGGTAACAATAAATTCTGAATAGAGTTGGTCAGATTTCTGGGCAGCGGGAACATAGCCCGAAATTTATCAACCTTAACAAACAACGTGAATCTATTTTATTCTGGAAGTTCAAGAATTTGTACCTGGCTATGTCATGTCACGAAACTGGACGCTCCGGTCCAGGGTATGAAAAGGGAGTAAACTCTGTTCCTAAATCTAGAAGATAGGACTCTCATAGAAGATAGGACTCTCATAGAAGATAGGACTCTCATAGAAGATAGGACTCTCATAGAAGATAGGACTCCCATTCCCGTGTGATACAAGATATCGCCGGCCCCTGTAGTCACGCGAGGTTCCATGCTATGTAACAGGCGACTGGCCTGATATCGATCCATCATCATCGTCATCCTCCGTGCAGAACGTTTCAATCCCCGCGTACATTTTGAACGAAGCAGCAATTTATAACACAAAGCCTCGGCCATTGTCAACCTTCTCCCTCCGTCTTATTGCGTCATTATCACAGTGTTTGGAATTTCTGATGACTTTACTTAAAAATCAATACCGTACGGAACGAACAAAAAAAGAAAATGGAATATAATAGTTCTAAAATAGGAAGCACCTCTCAGTAGTCTCAGGGAGATCAACATTAGTGAAGAGAGAAAGTTTTGATGTGTTTAAAATCTCTTAGAACTTCATTACTCTCATTTTAATTTTTATTTATCTCAGTGTGTG
>MUZC01001538.1:24383-43394 GCA_002072015.1 Radix auricularia
GACCACCTGGCAAATCTTCGCGGACCACTAGTGGTCCGTGGACTACAGGGTGAGAACCACTGCTTTAAGCCACTCCCTTTTCTTGTCTTGGTAATTTTGGTTGCTTTTAGTGTCGCCTCTGGTAGCTCTATTAAAAGAATCGTATTGGTCTCTTACTGCTCACTCCCCATCAACTCGCAGTTTTTTAAATTTAAAAAAACACATCAGCAATCCTACATTAGGATCTGTCATTTATTTATGAGTAGAATGGCGCCCCTTAACGCTCAAAGGGGGCGCCTAAATCATGTTTAACAACTGTTTTGTAATAAAGATATGTTCGGAGCTCCAATATTCAATCTTGCAAACGTATTTGGAATACATTAGTTTACATTAAAATGAAATTAAATAATGAGTTTTAATACTCATTTTGGCGCCCCCCTAACGTGGCGCCCGGGGGCATTCGCCCCCCCTGCCCCCCCTCGCTACGCCACTGTGATAGCGAGTCACAGTAGGAAATTCCACACCTCCCTCGGGAGGCACACTTTAGTGGGAGGCGTTTTCGACCTAGTGTCCTGGACGCCCAGGTGGCCGTTTGTAGCAGCGACCGCTCCGGGAGGTGGGGGCTTCTCAGTCTTTACGTCCCTTAGGGGACCAAGGGGCTGAGGGGGTTTTCCGGGAAGCCCCATGAAGAGCGCAGGCTCGGGACTGCTGATTTTCTTCCACATGTAGGATTTTTAGTTCTGTTTCGTATATAAGGGATTTAAAGTTAAAAAAACTTTGTTTTTAGTAGTTCTTTTTATTTTATACACGATTATTTTAACACGCATTAAATAAATGTGAAGCCTATCATCTTTATATATAATTCATGTAAACGACCATGTGCAAATGAGTATGACGAATAACCCCCGCTGGGATCGAAAGATCACAAAGGGCAAACGGAGTGGGATGAAAAGAATAAAATGTGGAGGGGGGTTGTGGCAACAATTCTTCTTGCGTTCACTTGCGTTGTTCCTTCACAGAATAACATATGATTTGTATTGTAGTTGTTATCTCGTCCACCTTGCACGCGGAAAGTCCTGGATTCAAGCACCAGAGGGAACAATTTTTTTTTTAAAAAGTTTTTTCTGCCCGTTCTCAGATGGAACAATTTTAAATGTTTTTTTTTTCTGCCTGTTCTTTTTCCCCATTTTTTGCGAACATGACTAACTCGAAAAGTCACAATTTATGGTTGGCAAGGGATGGTAGTAAAGGGTGGGGGGGCAGGTAACAACAACCGCTGTGCGCATGTCTCCACGTTTACTCACTTTTTTATCATGACTTCGTGCTACTATTTGTGTCCGTTCTCTCACACCCCCTCGTTCTTTGCACTCTCTATGATGAGCAAGTATGCGGCCTGTGCTACGTCGCGGGGCATCTTGTAAAATGATATTTCTGTAATAAATTATCCCGAAATATTGGTCATTACCTCATCTTGGATTGCAAAAAATATGTAATTAAAATCTCTGCAGTGCTATTGAACATTTTCATCATATCTGTGATGAGTTCACTACATTTCAGATCTTGCACTTCTTCAACCTAAGTTATTAGCGCCTGAAAGTGAGCCGGACATGAAACCTATGGTCACTTATTTAGCCTTGGCCTGAAAGTGAGCCGGACAAGAAACCTATGGTTACTTATTTAGCCTTGGCCTGAAAGTGAGCCGGACAAGAAACCTATGGTCACTTATTTAGTCCTGGCCTAAAAGTGAGCCGGACATGGAACCTATGGTCACTTATTTAGTCCTGGCCTGAAAGTGAGCCGGACAAGAAACATATGGTCACTTATTTAGTCCTGGCCTGAAAGTGAGCCGTACAAGAAACCTATGGTCACTTATTTAGTCCTGGCCTGAAAGTGAGCCGGACATGGAACCTATGGTCACTTACTTAGCCTTGGCCTGAAAGTGAGCCGGACATGGAACCTATGGTCACTTATTTAGTCCTGGCCTGAAAGTGAGCCGGACATGAAACCTATGGTCACTTATTTAGTCCTGGCCTGAAAGTGAGCCGGACATGGAACCTATGGTCACTTATTTAGTCCTGGCCTGAAAGTGAGCCGGACATGGAACCTATGGTCACTTACTTAGCCTTGGCTGAGCTGAGATGAATTTCAATAAGATGGACAAGGAATGACGTCAGCTTTTGGTGCTCTTCTACAGCCAAAGATCAGACCCAAAAAAACGTGTACAGTGTACAGCCGTTTTGTAATCAAATTCCTATGTTCTAACAACACAATTATTTGTTGACGCTTTTATTTAATTTATCGTCTTATAAGTTACAGACGCTCCTTTGTACAGAAGATTTTGCGTCCTACGTTTATCTATGATTTGTGTCAAGTCCTGTATTCTTATTAGATTTTTAAATGATGATAAAGTGTTGGGTTTCCTGGTTTCTTCAGGCAACACAATCCACGCCCGAGTACCGGACGGGAAGAAAGAAAACTTGTATTCATTTGTTCTTAAATTCGGAAAAAGAAAGGTGTTTTTATCCTTATGCCTATCTGAGGACTGTATTAGGTTATCTTTGTGTTGTATTTCTAAATTAGAATTAATTGCCTTATGTATAATTACTAATTTACTCTTGGTTCATCTATCCCCTAGTGTTTCAAGGTTTAATGATTTAACTAATGGTGTTACTCTTGTGAGTTTTGAATAATCTCCAGTAATGAATCTGGCAGCTCTTTTTTGAATGTGTTCTAGTTTATCAATATTTTCTTTGGTGGATGTGCCTAAATATTTTATATAATATTTTACCAACTTTCCATGTTACGCCTTAACTGACCATTGGCGTAAATATGCATTTCTGGTGAAAAAATGAATCAATCATAATTAACAAATAATAATTAAGTAAATATTACTATTTGATTTTGTTAGTAGCTAGTCTCCACAACCTGAGCAAGAGGGATGAACAATATCCTGTAATTGTATTACTTGTGGGCGTTCCTTGTTTTACTTAAAGTCAACCCGTTTCAATCATACCGAGTTCTGTGCATCGCTTTGAGTGGCTCTAACACCGGTTTGAGTGGCTCTAACACCGGTTTGAGTGGCTCTAACACCGGTTTGAGTGGCTCTAACCCTGGTTTGAGTGGCTCTAACCCTGGTTTGAGTGGCTCTAACACCGGTTTGAGTGGCTCTAACACCACTTTGAGTGGCTCTAACACCACTTTGAGTGGCTCTAACACCACTTTGAGTGGCTCTAACAACGCTTAAAGTGGCTTTAACACAGATTCATTTATTTTAATTCTTATTCTTGTTAATATCTTGTCAGGCAATGCGTTAAAACTATTAATATCTTGACTTTTTCATATGTCACTTGACGGTCTTAAAGCAAACTCAGATCACCCATGTGCTCCCTCCCCACCCCACCCCCAATCAGCAGAAATTTTCAACCTCAAGATCATTACTTCATTCTTCAATCTAAAGCCATAAAGGCCCCAAATCTAAAGCCATAAAGGCCCCCAATCTAAAGCCATAAAGGCCCCCAATCTAAAGCCATATGGCCCCCAATCTAAAGCCATAAATGCACCCAATCTAAAGCCATAAAGGGCCCCAATTTAAAAACATAAAGGCCCCCCAATTTAAAGCCATAAAGGCCCCAAATCTAAAGCCATAAAGGCCCCAAATCTAAAGCCATAAAGGCCCTCAATCTAAAGCCACAAAGGCCCCCAATCTAAAGCCATAAAGGCCCCCAATCTAAAGCCACAAAGGCCCCCAATCTAAAGCCATAAAGGCCCTCAATCTAAAGCCATAAAGGCCCCATTCATTCAAAATATTGCTTGGTCCTTGTGAAACAAGTTAAAATCAAGGCCATCGAATCAAACGTGAAAAAAAAACAGGAGAGAAAAAATGTGCTACGCAATTTTGATAAGACATCAAATAAAGACAGCCTCATTCCCCTGACTCTCTCTCTCTCTCTCTCTCTCTCTCCCTGCAACCCGCCACGTCTCTCCCCCTCTCTCACCCCACTCCTTCTCTCTATCTCTCTTTCACAAGCCCCTGTTTAAATTATTTTTTATTCTGGCCTTGATAAACCGGCTTCTCTCTCTTCGACCACCCCACCCGTACCCGCCCGCCACTAGGAGAATAATTTATTTGGCGTTATCTAAATCTTATTAACGTTAAAAAAATTGAAGCCTTGACTTGTTTTCATTTCAATACATGTCTAAACGACGCACGTGATCTCGTGTGAACTCGTGTCACACGTTTTGATGTATCAGATGTCGTAACTGGAAGTGAAAGAACAACAAACATGGAAATATAATAAAGATCGAGTTTGTACACAAATTTCAATGAGATGATCAATAGAAACATCAGAACAGTAACACACACTTCAATGAGATGACCAATAGAAACATCAGAACAGTAACACACACTTCAATGAGATGATCAATAGAAACATCAGAAAAGTAACACACACTTCAATGAGATGATCAATAGAAACATCAGAACAGTAACACACACTTCAAGTCAACAGCCAGGTTTGGACATGTTACACATCAATCTTTATCAACGGTTTAAATCACAATTCGCTTTTAACTTTGAACACACTCCAACACACCGCCAACTTTACACACGCTTATTCTTAACAACGCTACACGCCCTGAAACTTATAAACTACTACGTGCAACATAAACTTGCTATGAAATTATCATTATTTTTCTTCTTCTTCTTCTTCTTATTATTATTAGTAGTTGTAGTAGTAGTAGTACTTATAGAAATAGCAATTAATATAAGCAGGGGCGGATTAAGACTGCACGGGGCCCCGGGCTGCAATGAAACGGAGGCCCTATCCAGCCAGCGTCCCTTAAAATAAAATGATTGTTAACAGCTAATATAGGACTTTAACTAAATATTAAAAATGAAAAAAAAAATAACGAACACGAAGAGTATAAGTTTCAAAGAACTATTATAAAAGCTAAATACAATAATATGTGGTCCCAATTAATTAAGTTGTCCATCTGGAATCGATACCAAAGCGACCGAGAAGAGGGTTAGCCGGGAACTTACTTGGTGTGAACATTGGCTGGGGGGGGAGTGGGGCTGGGGGGAGTGGGGCGGAAAGGGGGGAACTTGAAATTGTCTTCAGGATATTCTAACCACCTACTCCAAGTGCCCTTAATCTCGAAGCCAAACCTCTTTTCCTACCGCCGAGTGGGATCAGTCACATCAGTTGTACACGGTGCCTAGACAGTGGGGAAGTGTGGAGAATTGTCTAGTTACAGCAGGCAACCCTTCGGTCAATTTTTCCAAACACGACAACAAAAAACTTTAACGACGGATACCCACACTCATTTGTTGTCTCAGAGACCAGAGCCTCGACATGGCTTGTTCCAAGGTACTGAAGACGTTTCAACTATAACACTTATGACAAGCACTAAAACAGCATTTTTTTTGTTTTTAGTAATTGTAATGTTTGTCAAATGCGCACATCGAAGAATGAGAAAAATTCGGTAATAAATGGTGGAAACGATCTTATTTCCCACGACTTCACGGTATACATCCCGAAGCTTCTGTGGTAAGGTCTTGTGTATGGATTGAAATGTTTGACCTATTACCATGGGTGTGTCCATGAAATGACACACAACTCACCAGCGCGTTCCTTTATTGTCCTTTATAATTCCATCCATGGATACAAACTTTAAAAAAATCTACTTACAACAGATAAGAGAATGAGTGAGCCCAAGGCTGGATTTATACTTTATGGGGACCGATGTTATTTGAAATATGGGGGCCCTTTTGAAGTCCAGATATTCTATGTCAGTGCCAAATATGAAAACAAAATTCAGGGGGCCCCATGTGTCACATGAGATGTGATTGGTTGAAAGAGATCACGGGATGAATGATCTTAGCGAGTCAGTTCAGAGAGTATATGGGAAAGACATGACATGTAACTGATTTCTTTCACTGATGTATATTAATATGTAAAAAGTGTGTACATAAGTTCAAGTATTGAATTAAAGTTATTTGTGTTACAAAGGACTTCCATGTTTTACTGTGTGCTGGAGTGTGATATTAACGCCTACACTTACAAGTAAGAAAGCGGCCAGTACCAAACTAAAGTTACACCATAAAGGCGGGGGCCCTAGGCTATAGTTTGTTTAGTAAAATAGGTAAATCCAGTACTTAGTGAGCCGAAGAAACAATGCCAAAAATCCAGTGTTGTTGAATATTTGAAGTATGGCTAAGTGTTTGGATACATAGACAAAATGTTACTACCTATTATTATTAATATTAGCTGAATTTAAATTTTTAAAAAGTTGAGTTAAAGACAAAATGTTACTACCTATTATTATTAATATTAGCTGAATTTAAATTTTTTAAAAGTTGAAGTTAAAGTAACACCCTTGATTTTCCCGCATACTTAAAACAAGTTGTACCATATGTATTTTCAGTACATTGTGTCATTCATCGGCATCATTTATTCGCTAAAGATCTTAGTAAAAGTTTGCATGGATCACTAGATTATGTCATTAGAGCAGTTAATAAAATCAAAAGGTATGCCTTCAATGAGATTTTTTGCTCAAAATTGTTTAGAAAAATGAAGAAGACTATAATCGTTTACTTATTCACACAAAAGTACGTGCTTTATCAAAAAGTGCATTTTTAAATGAATTTAAATCCTTTTTATGGTCTTTTTGATTCAGTGTCCGAATTCCTGGAAAATCAAAGACAATGATTAGCAACACAATTAACTCAAAAAACGACATCGGCTTTATGAATGATTTATTTGCCCAACTTTAACGAAACTAATTTGAAACTAAAAAGCATTATATCTGAGTTTGTTGCCAATCTTTTTTCCACGCAAACAACACTTAGGAACAGGAGAATGTTCTCAGTTTGCAATTTGTTTGAAATTTTAAAATAGAGCTAAAGACTTGCTTGCTTACTGTCAAAACTTAACGGCTCTTCATGCAGTCTTCAGACCTGAACCAAAGATTTAAAGACATTCTTCACTTGGATATTCCAGAATGGCAGTTGAACCTTTTTGTGCGTGGACAAACTCAGATCCCGAACATAGATGAATCCATACTAACACAGGAACAGCTTATTGAAAGGAGAAACTTCAACCAATGCTTTTGAATAAGGATACCACAAATTCTAGTTACAAAGTCAGATCCCAATTCTGTATTCTGCTTTTTGGGTTATTGCACAGAAGTTTTTGACTGATTTCCCGTCTTCCTATTTGGTGGAACAAAGATTCAGTGGCACTGGGAACCTCATTATAAAAACCCACAGAAAACTACTAGAAATAGATCTAGGTTCTTGTGGGGATTTCCAGTTGCTACTCACAAACATTTAGTCAGTCATAAACACACTCATAAAATCTCATGACATTAATCCAAGTTATTGTTTTCAATTTTAATCAAACAAAAGACATACTTTCAATAAATACCGTACTTCTTCATTGAACTGTTGCTTTTTTAATTATTATAATTGTTGTACTATGCATTTATGTAGTTTTTTCTCATGGGGGTCCGTGGTGGAAGTTTTGACTATAAAAGGGGTCCTTGGGTCAAAAAAAAGTTTGGAAACCGCTGGTTTAGTGCAACAAAAATATAATTATATTTAATTTTCAACGACTTAACTTACAATAATTTTCTAACCACTGAAACAGTAACATAAATTACTACTTGCAAGTTAAACACAACATTTGAACCACCATACCATGAAGGTACTTGTTGGTGCGTCATTCTGAGAATGTCTAAATTCCACGCAGCTCCAATGCCCCTGACAGCTCAATGGGTAGCTAGCTAGCTGCCTTTGTTCGGGTCGGGCCCACAGCATTTGAGGATCCCTCCAGTTCCTACAATGCAGTAGGTTTGATTTTGGTCCTCCCCGGGTATTTTATTTCCCCGGTACCCTCCATATTTGATGGATGTTCTTCTATTCGCCTTGTGGGAAGGTGCTCGATGTAAGATCAACATCTCCGCACGAGATCATTGTTCTTTAATACGTGAAAAAAATGAAGAAAATAGGGGGGGGGGGCAACAATCTTGCACCACTTCCACCGAGTGGTACTGCCACCCCCTCCCCACTCATTCTAGAGACACTGACATTTGCTACACTATAAGCCATAATCTCTACTCTAACGTCACCAAACGACGTCATAAAATACTTCCTTCGCCTTCTGATGTTTAACCGACCAGAACAATGTGTTATATTTTATCTCGGCTTCATAGACTCTCTCCGTCAGACGGCGAACACTTGAAGTACTTTTCACTTTAAGTTTAGAGGACATTTTTTTTTAAGTACAGATAATGCAACACAGGAGTAGAACCCGGCTGTAAACTGTAATCGATATTTCCAATCCACTTGTGCAGCTTTGATTGGTCAGTCACTGGATTGGGATGGAAAGGAGGAGGGGGGGGGGAGTAAACTCAGTGACTAGATTGGGTAGGGGGGGGCTCTGGCTCACTGGGTTCTCCAACAACTGGCAAGGCTTTTAACCTTGATTAAACTCTTTTATCAGTCGGTGGGTAAAGGGGTTAATATGAGGGGTGATTTAGCGAGAGGATAGCAGAAGGGTTGGAGGGGATGGGGTTTAGGAGGGACGTGAAACGTTCGGCAGTGTTGACCGGGCCAGATTAGATGGGTGGGTCATTGAACCAAGGTCAAGGTTATGATGAGAGCTGAAGGCGATCACCAGGCCTTGCGGCTTTAAATGATTTAACTGTAAAAGCAGCAACATCAACTCCCAACAACAACACGGTACCACTCAGCAATCCTGACGCTGTACGAGTCAGTCAGCAATGGCCACATAGTCAGTCAGCCATGGAAACATAGTCAGTCAGCCATGGCCACATAGTAAGACATGGCCACATAGTTAGTAAGCCATGGCCACATAGTCAGCCATGGCCAAATAGTCAGTCAGCCATGGCCACATAGTCAGCCATGGCCAAATAGTCAGTCAGCCATGGCCACATAGTCAGCCATGGCCACATAATCAGTCAGTCATGGCCACGTAGTCAGCCATGGCCACATAATCAGTCAGTCATGGCCACGTAGTCAGCCATGGCCACATAGTAAGGCATTGCCAAATAATCAGTCAGCCATGGCCACATAGTCATTCAGCCATGGCCACATAGTCAGTCAGCATGGCCACATAGTCAGCCATGGCCACATAGTCAGCCATGGCCAAATAGTCAGTCAGCCATGGCCATATAGTCAGTCAGCCATGGCCACTTAGTCAGCCATGGCCAAATAGTCAGCCATGGCCACATAATCAGTCAGCCATGGCCACTGAGACCAGCATTGGTCCTAAAAACTGAGACCGGCATTGGTCCTACCGACTGAGACCAGCATTGGTCCTACCAACTGAGACCGGCATTGGTCCTACCGACTGAGACCAGCATTGGTCCTACCAACTGAGACCGGCATAGGTCCTACCGACTGAGACCAGCAGTGGTCCTACCGACTGAGACCGGCATAGGTCCTACCAACTGAGACCGGCATTGGTCCTACCGACTGAGACCGACATTGGTCCTACCAACTGAGACCGGCATTGATCCTACCGACTGAGACCGACATTGGTCCTACCAACTGAGACCAGCATTGGTCCTACCAACCGAGACCGGCATTGGTCCTACCGACTGAGACCGGCATTGGTCCTACCAACTGAGACCGGCATTGGTCCTACCAACTGAGACCAGCATTGGTCCTACCGACTGAGACCGGTATTGGTCCTACCGACTGAGACCGGTATTGCTCCTACCAACTGAGACCGGTATTGGTCCTACCGACTGAGACCGGCATTGGTCCTACCAACTGAGACCGGCATCGGCCCTACCAACTGAGACCGGTATTGGTCCTACCGACTGAGACCGGCATTGGTCCTACC
The DNA here is from genome assembly GCA_002072015.1 of Radix auricularia. Lineage (NCBI taxonomy): Eukaryota > Metazoa > Mollusca > Gastropoda > Lymnaeidae > Radix > Radix auricularia. Next base: position 34,235 of record MUZC01001538.1, read on the forward strand.
GACTGAGACAGGCATTAGTCCTACCGACTGAGACCGGCATTGGTCCTACCGACTGAGACCAGCATTGGTCCTACCGACTGAGACCGGCATTGGTCCTACCGACTGAGACCGGCATTGGTCCTACCGACTGAGACAGGCATTGGTCCTACCGACTGAGACAGGCATTGGTCCTACCGACTGAGACCGGCATTGGTCCCACCAACTGAGACCGGCAGTGGTCCCACCAACTGAGACCGGCATTGGTCCTACCAACTGAGACCGGCAGTGGTCCTACCGACTGAGACCGGCAGTGGTCCCACCAACTGAGACCGGCATTGGTCCCACCAACTGAGACCGGCAGTGGTCCCACCAACTGAGACCGGCATTGGTCCCACCAACTGAGACCGGCATTGGTCCCACCAACTGAGACCGGCATTGGTCCTACCAACTGAGACCGGCATTGGTCCCACCAACTGAGACCGGCATTGGTCCTACCGACTGAGACCGGCAGTGGTCCCACCAACTGAGACCGGCAGTGGTCCCACCAACTGAGACCGGCAGTGGTCCCACCAACTGAGACCGGCAGTGGTCCTACCGACTGAGACCGGCAGTGGTCCCACCAACTGAGACCGGCAGTGGTCCTACCGACTGAGACCGGCAGTGGTCCTACCAACTGAGCCCGGCAGTGGTCCCTTCTAAAAGAGGGCAGGGAGTGGTATGAAACACTTTACACTACCAACATGTAATACCCACAGTTTTGTTTTCAAAATCTTACCAGAAATTGGCTAACATACCGCATGATGCCAACTGCGTGCTGCACGAAGCAGTGATTCTATTAGAAGGTTTAGATCAAAGACTTGCAGGCCAGTAACGTGACTGGGAGTTTATGTCCTAATGTCCACCAACACCCACCCCCCCAAATCACACTCCTTCCATTGTCCACGTCCCCAGGGCCAACAACTCGTCCAGAGTTTCGGTGATTCAGAACCTCGTGGCGTCCTCGTTCACTCAATAAATCTTTTATCTGCCCATCACACGCCTCGTTTCCTTTAACAAAACGAGTCGCTGACAACTGGCTTTCATATTGTTTGCGTCCAAAACTTCCCCCACCCCCAGTATAGCCCGTAAAACGTACCCGACTACTCTTGTGATTTTACAATTCTGCTTTCTGTATTCTTTAATTTACATAGGTTTTCTACCATGTTTTTATTTACTTGCTTTCGTCCTGTCCGCAAAATTTAAAATTTTCCAACGTAAAATTAAATCACTTTTGATTTCATTCGTTGATTTCGATCTTGGAAGACAATGCATTGTATCAAAATTTCAGAAGGATAAAATGAACCGTAATTAAATCAATGTAAGTTTTAGTTTATCTCTAGATAGCATATGTGTCAGTCTGTTGTTGTTGACATCCACGTGCCACCGGAGTTCACCCCGTGACCTCATCCCCGTGGTATTAAAACGTTGGTATGGATGAGGTGTTTGGTATAAAAATTAAAGATTTATAATTTAGAAGGCAAAAGAGAGGTCACCTCCAGACGGTTAGACCTGGCAATCCATAATATATGGAAACTAATAGGCAATTTTATATTTAATGAATTTTCTTATGTACAAGAAAAGTAGCATACATAAAGAAATACAATTTTCAATAGACTGTATGATTTAAAACGTAGATTTAAAAAATATAAATCAGGGTAAGAGAAGAATAATTCAAAATCCACGCTTTTATGTTTTATTAGTCAACTAAGAAGAAAATAATTTAAATGTTATAAGTTCAAGAACTTTGATTAAATATGACTAAACACGTTGGGCGGGTGCTTATGAGCTTATACTCTTTCTTCCACTTATAAATCTCTCTTATGCCTTATAAATTATAAATCTTTATTAATTTTTTTTTTACCAAACACCTTGTAAGAATTGTACATATTCGTCTCACTATACCATTTTTTGTAGGAGTTGTACATATTAGTCTCACTAGACCATCTCTAGTATGAGTTGTACATATTAGTCTCACTAGACCATTTCTTGTAGGAGATGTACATATTAGTCTCACTAGACCATCTCTAGTATGAGTTGTACAAATTAGTCTCACTAGACCATCTGTTGTAGGAGTTGTACATATTAGTCTCACTAACTATTTCTTTTAGGAGTTGTACATATTAGTCTCACTAACTATTTCTTTTAGGAGTTGTACATATTAGTCTCACTAGACCATTTCTAGTAAGAGTTGTACATATTAGTCTCACTAGACCATTTCTTGTACGAGTAGTACATATTAGTCTCACTAGACCATTTCTTGTAGGAGTTGTACATATTAGTCTCACTAGACCATTTCTTGTAGGAGTTGTACATATTAGTCTCATTAAACCATTTCTAGTAAGAGTTGTACATATTAGTCTCACTAGACCATTTCTTGTACGAGTAGTACAAATTAGTCTCACTAGACCATCTCTTGTAGGAGTTGTACATATGTCTCACTAGACCATCTCTAGAAGGAGTTGTACATATTAGTCTCACTATATCATCTCTTGTAAGAGTTGTACATATTAGTCTTACTATACCATCTCTTGTAAGAGTTGTACATATTAGTCTCACTAGACCATTTCTTGTACGAGTAGTACATATTAGTCTCACTAGACCATTTCTTGTAGGAGTTGTACATATTAGTCTCACTAGACCATTTCTTGTATGAGATGTACATATTAGTCTCATTAGACCATTTCTAGTAAGAGTTGTACATATTAGTCTCACTAGACCATTTCTTGTACGAGTAGTACATATTAGTCTCACTAGACCATTTCTTGTAAGAGTTGTACATATTAGTCTCACTATACCATCTCTTGTAAGAGTTGTACATATTAGTCTCACTATACCATCTCTTGTAAGAGTTGTACATATTAGTCTCACTATACCATCTCTTGTAAGAGTTGTACATATTAATTATCTCACGGCTAAGAAACCGCTGGGTTTATGAAGGGATACAAATATCGACTCCACACAAATATCGAATCCATAGATATATCGAATCCAATTTTTTTGAAATACCGTTAAGAAGTCAAACTCTTTTATAAAAAAAAAAAGTATCAAGTATGCAAATGTTAATGAATTTACGCGCCTATGAAAAAAGAAATCATCGAAATGTGGTTGGCATCGAGTACAGATATTATTGTGAGGGGGTGGGGTTGGGTGGGTGGGTGTAATCCCCATCAGCGACTAATGTTATTATAAAGACTTAATGGAATTGAGAAGTGTTTTCAGCTCCTCTGGTTACCACTCGGCTCGTTAGCCTCCACTGATATGATCGGCTGACCGTGTGATGGAATGGAATGCTCATTGATAGGGCGTGGTGTTGTCTGTGTGTGGGAGGGGCGGGCGTCTTTAGGTTGTGGTGAGGTAATGGGGGATGCTGGAGCAGTCTTCAAACTATTTTAAGAATACCTCTCCTATCCCTCCACGTGTAAAGGAAAAATGCTTGTACTACAAAAAATAATTTTCAGTTGAGAGAGAATGATGCTAGAAGTATAAAGCCCATAAACGTGTTTTTAAACAAATTGAAGCCAGCATTTATAATGTTATTTTTTTTTTAATATTAAAATTCTTAATTATAAGATAAAACTAATAACTTATAAAAAAAAATTAATTTGATATTATATATGATATGTTACACCATATTTACATTACTGTAGATAAATGTTCTCATTACTGTAGATAAATGTTCTCATTACTGTAGATAAATGTTCTCATTACTGTAGATAAATGTTCTCATTACTGTAGATAAATGTTCTCATTACTGTAGATAAATGTTCTCATTACTGTAGATAAATGTTCTCATCTCAACCAAGTGAAAGTTACAACTTTTTTTATTTGGTAAGCAAGAACAAACACAAAAGAATTCTCGCTCTTCCCGTCTGGAATCGGAACGCGGAATGGGTTGTGTGATGAAACCAGGAAAACTGAAACTCTATCAACATTTAAAATTCTACCCAAAAAAATGAAAAAAAGACTAGACAGCAGCCGTGGATAAGCCAAGGACGCTTAAACCTTTTGTTAGGAATGAGCATCGTAATAAACATAATCAGATGGGATAAAATATTTTGCTTTCAGCGCAAAAAAAAAAAAAAGGATTTACGTTTTGTTCTGCTAGCACGTCTAAAACAAAAACAATTATGTAAACCAATAGGTCATTAAGTACAAGTCTCCGTTCTAGAACCCGAAAGTGAAGAGCCTGCATGAACAGCACCCAGAGCCTGCATGAACAGCACCCAGAGCCTGCATGAACAGCACCCAGAGCCTGCATGAACAGCACCCAAAAGGGAGGGTGTCCCTCTAAACTGTCTGACCAGCTCTAGCTGCGGGTCGCCAAATATTGCATATTTAAATGACGTCAAGCGACTTTGGCCAATTTTTTACCTCCCTGCCCCCTCTGGACACTTTATCACAAAAGCGTGACACCCCCCTCCCCCAGGCGCCTGACGTCAGTTATAGACGGCTCCTATATTGTTTGAAGATTACTTTCTGAAATTCTTTCAAGCAAGCTGGCCAAAGGTACATACTCTCAAAAAATAAATAGAAATGAATAAAATATGAAGTCTCTGCTAGATTTAGATTCAAATCGAATCATTTCCGTTCGCAGTCACTTGCCCTTAACGTTGCTTTTATTTGCTTTTAAAAATATTTTTTAAAAATTATACCCAACATTTTAATTCATTTAATCTGGTGTTAAGGTGTAATTTTTAAAAATTAAAAACAAATTAATGAATTCGATATTGTCTCCTATATTTTATTAGCACAATGGCTTTGTGTACTGCTTTAAAAAATGGGTTTTAGTAAAAGTGTTTTATTCGACTGAAAGATCTTGATGTATTTTGACACGTCCTGTATCAACAAAGCTGAGGAAGTTCTTTTAGTTCTTTTAAAATTCTTTTCTCAAAATAATCTAGGAATTTAGATCCTTCCCACCCCACCACCCGGTAAAATTAAAACAAAATCAGAACTTCTCATCCCATTTTCAAAACGATCCGTAGCGTCTGACGGACTGAGAAGTCGAGGTTTTATTCTTTTTGACGTGTAACTGTTACCAATGTAACGTTTCTAGTTGGACCTCTTTCACTTTTGTAGGCGTGTATTACTGACAAATTGCAGCTTGCATCAAAACACATAAGTCCTTCATAACATATTAAACTTTAATCCAACACTAAGAATATATATACATTTTATACATCAGTGAAATCAGTTGAGCGCCCTGCCATCTTCTCTTGCACACTTCCAACTATCAACTAGCCTACTGGCGCCCTCTGGGATTCAATCGTCACGTGATCTCTCTCTCTCTCTCTCTCTACCAATCATATCTTAATTACTATCATGTGACATGACGTCAACCAAATGTACAATTTTAAATAATTCTAATAAACTGGTATTTGATGTGTTAGATCTCTATCAAATCATTGTTAAATTAAAAGGACTCCTATTCGAACATATATGTTGATTATTTATTCAATCCTAATGTAATTCGTAGAATATTATTTACAAAATTAAGTTCCAGCCCCCCCCCCCTTCCCGATAGGCAAAGAAGACAAATTTGACATTTTATTTTTTAACTTCAGATGTAAGGAAGTAAACATTATTAGTTTGTAAACAAGTTAACATCAAATTATCTGAACAATTATGTGGAACTACCGGGCGTCTAATGTTACAGAAGAATGTTACTAGAGAATGTTACAGGAGAATGTTACAGGAGAATGTTACAGGAGAATGTTACTAGAGAATGTTACTGGATAATATTACAGGAGAATGTTACTGGAGAATGTTACAGGAGAAATTTATCCGTAGCTAAAAATATGTCAAAGGTAAAATTCTTTTCCCGAACAACTCCAACAAAATTGAATATTGTATTATTCCGATTTCCAATCTCCCAGCCCCCCCCCCCCCCCACTTTTTGAAAGACTAAAATGATATGCCTTTACCATTAGAGGAATCTGATTATTAGTAAATCTTTAAACTAGCAAGGATGACATGGGTGCGGGAATAAAAGTGGGAAACTCATCCTATAGAAAGTTTTTCACAAATATGAAATTATATAAAGTATGAAAGAAGCTTTTTTCTTTAAAATAAAATATAAATGGGTTTATCCGAGTTGTTACTTAGAAAACACGACTTGAAACGATGAGTGAAAATGTTTGCATGACTTTTGAGTCCAAAAATTGGGCTTCACGGGGAATAACTGAAGAAATGCCAACAGCAATGAAAGGGTGGCAGGGATTATAAATCTTACTTCGTGTTGGCTTAATTTGGTTTACCTCTTGTAAGGGGGGGGGGCGCTAGTGTTGAGGTCAAAATATTATGACACATCCTGTGAATAAACTAAAGCTCTTTATCCAACTTTAGTTTTGTCAACTTTTCCTGAATGAGATCATAAAGATTCGGAACCTAAACTAACTGTTGAATCGTTTGTTTGGTTTTTTAAAGTTACAAATCAGATATTTTCGTTCTAGATAAAAACTTTAACTTTTACATTTGTTAGATCAAAGAGACTCGCTCTAATTTCTTTGCCACTAATTATCAAAGTCTGAGTTTTTCGCCCGTGAAATGTTTCAGTTAGCTTTAGAATAATCATGTTTTTTGTGTGTTTTTTTTTATTTCCTTGACGGAAGGAACAAGTAAAGATATAAGATCTCATTCGTATCATTATCACCAGTCCATTAGTTTATTTATAGCTTAATTGCATGTGAACCCGGGAATGTACTGTAGAAAAACAAAATTTAAATCAAGTAATAAAAGAAAAAGAGGAACTAAAATTAACAAATGTAAAAAGAAAAAAATTGCTAGGCAACGAACAGCAAGACAAACATTCTGATACAAAACGATGTCGACATTTGTGAATATTTATGCGACGATTCACATCAGCCTACAAAATTACCGAAACATTGGCCAAACGATATACCCGGACATGTGAGGAATATCCCTCCGCCTTTTGACAGCTAGTCCTGTTGCACGGCGGATGTGGACGTTGTGAGTAAACAATCAACGATATGTTCTTAAAAAGCATTCAGCCCACTCCAGTGTTAGCCAGTGGTATCTTTTTCCTACATGGATCTGTAATGCTAATCTCCAGCCGGCGTAACGCAATGTTCTTTAAAGTCTCTTCTTCTATTTTTCTCTGAGAGCTTTTGCCAGCAATAGAGCTTGCCTGGTTATGTGCGAGCAGAATATGCGCAGAAACTGAATAATTGATTATCTGCAAGCAAACTTTGATGTTTGTCTATGAAAAGTGGCTGGAAAGCAATTAAATTGATATTTCTACATTTTTAATTATCAAACAAGAATAGTTTCCTTTTATAATGTCATTGATCCAAGGGAATGGCACTTCAAAATGAAACTCTGCGGGCCGTATACATCGATCAATAACTAAAAATGATATCATTCTAATACAACACACAAAGCTGATCAATAATTACAGCTTAAATTGTTTATAAATTTACGCAAGTTCCAACTATTTCATCTCCCGTTATATGTCACTGCTATAGGAAAATCTCATTGTCATCTTGTAAATATCAAAGTTTCTCATCAATTATTCGACAGCGCTTGTCTTTCTGATGGCTTCTATTGTTAACTTTTATTATTCATAAAGCTGTTTTTAAAAAAGTTTTAAGCTTTAAGAGAAATAAATGAATCTAAATAGAGTTACAATAGAGCGACACCTTCCTAACACCCAACTGCCAGGAAGTCGACCCATCCAGGGCGAGAGGGAATAGGTCAGTGGGTCCATGATGTGACACACATCAGTGGGACATTGAGAGAGGGAATAGGTCAGTGGGTCAGTGGGTCCATGATGTGACACACATCAGTGGGACATTGAGAGAGGGAATAGGTGGGTGGGTCGGTTGGTCGATGGGTCCACGATGTGACACACATCAGTGGGACATTGGGAGAGGGAATAGGTGGGTGGGTCGGTTGGTCGATGGGTCCACGATGTGACACACATCAGTGGGACATTGGGAGAGGGAATAGGTGTGTGGGTCCAGGATGTGACACACATCAGTGGGACATTGGGAGAGGGAATGGGTCGGTGGGTCGATGGGTCCAGGATGTGACACACATCAGTGGGACATTGGGAGAGGGAATGGGTCAGTGGGTCGGTGGGTCTATGGGTCCAGGATGTGACACACATCAGTGGGACATTGGGAGAGGGAATGGGTCGGTGGGTCGATGGGTCCAGGATGTGACACACATCAGTGGGACATTGGGAGAGGGAATGGGTCAGTGGGTCCATGATGTGACACACATCAGTGGGACATTGGGAGAGGGAATGGGTCAGTGGGTCAGTGGGTCGATGGGTCCAGGATGTGACACACATCAGTGGGGCATTGGGAGGCAGGTTTTAACTTGATAAAACAATCCTACATCACTTACACCTTTCACACAAAAACACACACACGTGTACACACACACACACATAATCACATGGACAGGCGCGTACGAATCCACACGACCACACACACATGTATATATTTTAACTCATTGAAGTCAACCGTCTAACCAAATTATTTGGTCATTGACAGATCCTACCTCAAGGTAACACACACACCGACACACACACACACACACACACACACACACACCGACACACGCACACACACCGACACACACACACACCGACACACACACACACACACACACAAACGTCTCGCATCTTGCCATATCTTTTCGAATGTTTTACTCAAGGTGTTTGTGTAGATGCGCGTCATTGCTTGTGTTTGAGTGTTTGTGCATTTCTCTGAGTCTATGTGTATGTAAGTCTACTCGCTGAGTCTGTGTGTCTGTAAGTCTATGTGTCTGTTATCTACCCGCTGAGTCTGTGTGTCTGTAAGTCTACGCTCTGAGTCTATGTGTCTGTAAGTCTACGCTCTGAGTCTATGTGTCTGTAAGTCTAAGCGCTGAGTCTATGTGCCTGTAAGTCTACGTGCTGAGTCTATGTGTCTGTAAGTCTACGTGCTGAGTCTATGTGTTATGTAAGTCTACTCACTGAGTCTATGTGTCTGTAAGTCTACGCTCTGAGTCTATGTGTTATGTAAGTCTACTCACTGAGTCTATGTGTCTGTAAGTCTACGCTCTGAGTCTATGTGCCTGTAAGTCTACGCTCTGAGTCTATGTGTTATGTAAGTCTACTCACTGAGTCTATGTG
>MUZC01001538.1:49927-64435 GCA_002072015.1 Radix auricularia
GGGGGGGGGGGTTGTAAAGAATTGTGACAATTTGTGACAAGTGGGGGTGGGGGTCAGGCCAACTGTGATTCACATTTTGATACATTATTTTTAATTTTATTGATAATTTAAATATTTTTTTAAAAAGTAAAATTTAATAGTTTTATAAATAATTTTTAAAAAATGTGTGAAACAATTTAGTTTTATGAACTATTTACAATTAGTTTTATGTCAAAATAGCATGAAATGAGTATCTTTTCGATGTGTTGTTCACAATTCCTTATGCCAGTTAGGAGCGCTAGTATATTGTTGCGAAGCCTTGTTTTATGTGTAGCCTTACCGAAAGTTCTATTATTTCTTTGTTGTCTGCTGTATAATTATATCACTCATCAAGAAATTTGGAATTTGTATTATAATATAAAATATTTACGATTCAGAGGTAATATTTGTATAATTTAATCATTATTATCATAAACATAAAAAATGATTATATTAAGTTTCTTTAAAATATATAATAAATACCAGTTAATGACATCATCATTTAAAGGACTGTTCCATTTTTAGTCAGTAAAAGAAAATCTAAATTATAATTTCATTTTTTAATAGAGGTTAAAACCTGGATAAGATTTCATGTCAGTTGTAACTATGGATGAACACTTCACTTGACCATGGATGGATGATTTCTAGTACGGTAAATATTTTTAATTAAATATAATTCACAGGCCCATTATAAACATGTTCAATAGAGCACAAGAGCTGCTCACATAATTTGTTTATCTAGTCCCTTTTTAGTCACATTATTATGTTTCCATTTTTATTATTTAATCACTGGTTGAAGTCAAGTTTCGCTAATCTAATTCTTATCCTGTGTCAATAGAATGCATAATCGGAAGATTATCTCAAAGTTAACCTCACCCATTGTAGATTTAAAAAAAGAGATAAATGATATTTATTATACAATTGTCAAGCCTAATTTTTGCAATTTCTTTTTCAAATTCAATTGACTGAGTTACTGTTTCAAAGTATAACTTTGGCGACTTTTGACAATTAGTTATTCTACTATTAAAGTCATTTAATAATCTGAACGTTCTTTTAATATTTAAATTTTTAAGGAATTTTAATAGTGAAGTGTGTTTTAAGTTTTCGATTACATTTTAATTAGTTAATAATTAATTATTTTTTCGAAAGTGGGACGCACTTTGGGGGGGGGGGGGTGGCCAGGATTTGTGACACTTAGTGAAAGAGTTGGGGTCAAAAATGGTCAAAAAATAGCGTGACTACTTTATGGACAGTTCCGAAGAACAAAAATTTAATTGATTTTTATTTTATTTTTAACTGGAAACTTCGAGCCTCCCGATTCTATTTCCGTTTCTGACCATGTTTACAAACACGAGACCACCATATGTAGACTATATGTTCACAAACACGAGACCACCATATGTAGACTATATGTTCACAAACACGAGACCACCTTATGTAGACTATATGTTCACAAACACGAGACCACTAGATACAGACTATGTTCACAAACACGAGACCACCATATGTAGACTATGTTCACAAACACGAGACCACCATATGTATAGACTATGTTCACAAACACGGGACCACATTATGTGGATTGTGTTTAAATACGAGACTACTAATTGCAGACCAAGTTAAAGTGAATATATACATGTGGCCTAAGGACTGATGGGCGGCATCGATTGGCTTATGTCCCTCATGAAACAGGACAAGGCCGCGCCAAGCTGGGATCAGCACAGACTGACCACTTGTGAACCGCGTCAATTTTCATTATGTTCGCTGAACTGCTTCTTTCGCTGGGCAGCTCTGTGCGTCACTATGAGATTTCTTGAATGCACTGTTGTATTATTCATTCAGATAAGTCGTTCTTAATAGGGCTTGAGTGCACTGATGGATTAAACCTGCCGGACACCGAGAGAAAATATCTGTAATCTGGTCACTTAACAGTCGGTCATAAGATTTGTCCATTTTAGTGATAACATGGCTGTAGAGGTATCTTCAATGAATAATAAAAACAACCTGTAAAAACAAAGTTTTTGTCTAAAAATCCCTTACATATGAGACAGAACTGAAAGTATCTATATATACATATATATAATTCTCCTCATGGTTCGACCATGCTGGACACCAAGCTGTCTAAACCCACTGACCAATCAGCTGACAAGTAAAGGCAGTGCAGAGGGTGGGGGGTCATCGAGACCAACAATGCGTTCAATTGAGGTCAATTACTTTGTTCTTTCAGAACAACAGAGTAGCATGTATTTCGTAGTGTATTGGTTACATTTGCCTAACACGCGGGGGGTGGGCGGGGCGGGGGTCATAGGTTCAAGCCCCAGCTAAGACATTATTTTTTAAATTTTTAAGTGTATGTTCCCATTTATTTCCCAATTTCTTTTTGAACATGACTTCGCAACACGGCTGTAAGCTTTGTTTCTTGACATTAGCATAATAACTTCGTGCTCTCCGTTGTGCTCAGTGACAGAAAAGTAGTCACACAACAATTACTTTCATAAAATGGCTCTTCAGGCAAACGCAACTGTGTATATCGCAGCTGCTACCTCACAAATTGTCCCTATTCCCTGGATATCCCTGACTCCATCAGATTCAAATTTGGTTTTCACCTTTACGCGCAGACAATTCCCTGTTAAATTAGCCTTTGCCATGACAATAAATAAAGCACAGGGCCAAACATTCAAAAAGATAAGTCTGTATCTTCCAAACCTGTTGTCAGTCATGGACAATTGTATGTTGCTCTCTCCAGAGTTCATTTTCTTCATTCACTCATAGTCGTTTGCCCAAACCCAACTCATTTGGACAACTGTTTTTCAGGAAGTCTTCAACCGTTACTAAATCATTAGCGGCGTATGCTACGACGCGGATCGGCTAGTTCATAATATTCAAAATAATATACACTGCACGACAAACAAACATTTACAGACTGGACGAGACTGAATTCTCTTGGTGTAAAAAGGGGATGGGTGGGGATGTGGGTGTAGTCACTCATGGCTGGAGTGAACTCAGCATACACGTGAATGTCAACAACAGACGGCTACCATACATTCATATTGAGATAAACTAACAGTCCATTTATTTAAATCTGGTACATTCGATCGATATGAAATTTTGAAACAATGCATTGTTAGGTGACACTAGTCTATTTGCAAAATTTCAGCTTGATAGCATCATGGTAAGTTCATCAATTTTTACTTTTGTTCTTCCGCCCGATGGACTTGTAACTGTTTTATCTTTTGTGACGTTTCTAGTTAGGCCTTTTCCACTTTTGTAGGCGTGTACTGACAAATAGCAACTTACATCAATAACACATAAGACCTTTGTAACTTGTTAACTTTAATCCAACACTAGAAATATATACAATTTATACATTAGTGAAATCAGTCTGATCTCTTGCCATCTTCCTGTACACATTCAATCAGCTTACTACCACTCAACTCACTGCCTCTCTTTCACTAGCGCCCCCTAGCGTTCTCTCGTCACGTGATTTCTTTCAATTACTAATATGCAAATTATTATCATGTGACAGGACTGACCCAGAAAGAGCGGTGGTGAAGTTAATACAAGGGATTTAAAAACATGGCTGGTGAGATATCTTCAATGTATTTAAACATGGCTGCCGAGATATCTGTAATGAATTAATACATGGCTGCCGAGATACCTTCAATGTATTAATACATGGCTGCCGAGATACCTTCAATGTATTAAAACATGGCGGCCGAGATACCTGTAATGAATTAATACATGGCTGCCGAGATACCTTCAATGTATTAATACATGGCTGCCGAGATACCTTCAATGAATTAAAAAACATGGCTGCCGAGATATCTGTAATGAATTAATACATGGCTGCCGAGATACCTTCAATGTATTAAAACATGGCTGCCGAGATACCTTCAATGTATTAATACATGGCTGCCGAGATATCTTCAATGTATTAAAACATGGCTGCCGAGATACCTTCAATGTATTAAAACATGGCTGCCGAGATACCTTCAATGTATTAAAGCATGGCAATCGGGTCCTCTTCACGAAATATAAACTCTGGTCAGAAGACAACATCCCTCACCCCCCCCCTTACGTCTGAGCTTTAACTTTAAACTCATCCTACAACACCCAAACATCCAAACTAAAATATTCTATAGCAGTGCTTCTCAAACTTTTTAAATATGGCGGACCGGCAGGAGATTTTCTATTGCACCTGGGACCGGTGCACTATTTTCCTTGTACAGACGTGGTAGTGACATGAGCCTACATCCTTGAAAAATTTGGCATGAGTTCCGTTACTTATAGGCTACATGTCATCAAACAATTTTTTAATAGAATAATTCCCTGTCGTCACAGGTCTTGGTGGTCGTGCACCGTAGCTACTTTACTTCAACAATATTCTCATCGTCAAAAGCTAGAACAATGAATTGTTTTCTAAAAATGTGGCTTAAGAATAAAAGGTGTCAAATTGTGGGTCTTATTTGTTGAACCCTTGACAATGAACTGTGTGAAAATTTCAGATCGTTCGAATGAACAATAATTTAATTAATGCATTTTTAGTTTATCTCTAAATAGCATATGTGTCAGTCTGCTGTTGTTGACATTTTTCCGTGCCACGGAGTGTTCCCCTGTGACGGTGACCGAGGTATTAAAACAGGGGCGTCTAAACGTTTTGCAGGGCGGGCCTTAATCCTTGAAGTAAAGACATTCGCAGGCCGGATTTCAAAAGAATATATATTTGAGATTAGCGTGTACTGATTTTTAAAAAAATGTTAGATTAATCGGGAAGTTTTAAATCTATTAATCGATTAATTTCGATTATTTATATTTTTATAACACATAAATATATTCCGTCAAATCACAGATCATTATGACACGGAATCGGTTAAGTTGCGGAAATTCCATTGCTCCCGAATTTTGTGACGTAACAGAGCAAATTCGATCTGCTAAAGAAAGAAATAAGGAAGAAAACCCTATTTGTTGCCATATACATGTCTGAATAAATAATAATATTACGGCGGAATAGTATGTCAGTAGCAAAAATATAAATTATAAATAAATTGGTGAAAAAATTGAAATATTTTCTTAAATTGTAATCGATCAAATTAATTTTAATCTGTTAACATTTTTAACGTTACTTAATTAATTGTTAATTTCCGCTGCCCTAAATATTATAAAAAATGACATATGTTTATAATTTCTTTTAGCAAAATTGTTAATGATGAAGGATGAGAATGAGATCTTAAATGCAGAAAATAGGGCGAGGCCGGGCTCAATACAACTTGTTTTTATACGTATGCTATTACGCCATTGAGAGTCACTTATTATTCTTGTCTTCAAGGGATTTTCGTTAAAATTCATCACTGAAAATGTTTGCTCACCCAAGTGTGTCGAGCCAAACAAGCTCAGTATTTTGTTGACAAGTGTACGAATCTCTTTGAATCTCTGTCTATCCAGCTGACTGTAAAAGCCAATGTGAGAAATCTGTTTTCGTCTGCTGCGACATTCAGCAACACTCTGCTACTTAATAAGTTCCAGATGCAGATGGCCTTGAGCATTGTCAAGGTCATCAGAGAGAGGTAAAAAAATGTTTCAAAAATCATTTTCAATAGATGCTAAGTCCTTAAAAAGTCTTAGAAATTCATCGGTCATGGATTTAACATCTGCAGCATACCTCTGTATTTGCTCATTGAAGCTTCTTTCTGTATAAAATGTCATGATTTCCTGTAGTGAGGGGAAATGTGTGGTATAAGCCAGCATTTTAAAGAGTTACAGCTTGTTTCGAAAGGCCTTGATATGTAAATATAATTAACTCACCAATGCATATATCCTGCACATCAACTAAAAATGCAAAATCTCCAAGCCAAGCAAGATCAGATAGTTATGGATTTAATTGTTCCTTATTTTTATATGTAATGCCTTTTTCTCTTTAACTGTGTAGAACTGTTGTAATTTCGTAGCCCGACTGAGACATCTTGCATCATTGTGATACACATCTTATTATTATCTCTGGATGCCAAGAAGAAACTGCTGAAACAGGGCTTTAGGGCAAATAGAGTTTATAGCTTTTATGACTGACTCAAAGACACGATCACATGTAAGACGTTTGACATACAAACGTGTTGCTGAATGAGACAGTGAAGTTGAAAATAAGTGTCAGTATCTTCGCTTACTTTGTTACAGACAAGTTTTGGTAATTAAAACAATTGCGCACCAGTCATGGCAGGGACATAAAACAATTGCGCACCGGTCATGGCAGGGACATAAAACAATTGCGCACCAGTCATGGCAGGGACATAAAACAATTGCGCACCAGTCATGGCAGGGACATAAAACAATTGCGCACCAGTCATGGCAGGGACATCTTCAGTAATGTATACAGTGATTTTTTTACTGGTAATTTAATGTCATTAATAGCAACACAAACAGAAGCAACTAATGATCTTACATGTGGAAGAAAATCAACAGTCCTGGGCCGGCGCTCATCATGGGACTTCCCGGAAACCCCCTCAGCTTTCTGGACCCCCCTTAGGAAGACCCTCCCCCCGAGCGGTCGCATCTGAAACGGCCACCTGGGCGTCGAGGACACAAGGTGGAAAACGCCTCCCATTAAGTTGACATCCCGAAGGAGGGGTGGAATTTTCCTTACTTCGACTGGCCATCACTTCGGCTTAGGACTGCCGTATTGCGGGGGGGGGGATGATTAATGACCTACCTAGGGTGTGACCCCAACATGAAGGTTTATCCAGAGCTGGCGTCCGCTGCGTTCTTAGCGGTTTCTTTTGCTAATCCGTACTGGCGCTCCTGGCCCTAAACCAGCACCACTCAATGGCGTTGCTATTTAAATGGAGGGGGGACGAAACACGGTCGTTTCGGAGTAACCAGAACTTCAACTGGTCCTTTGGTTTTCATCATCGGCACGGCATCTAGATACTTTGCCTAAGATTTGTGCAGTGACTGTAATCATATGTGACTAGAACCTAGTACCTAACATATCGGACTTAGGCATTGCCTGCCAGGAGTTGTCGGTTTCGGGTCGTGGTCCTGTTTGCGACCCTACTCGTCTGTCAAGCCCCGTAGAGGCCGCCCCTTCTCGACAGCAACTAATTTAGTGCCCTTTAAACTGGATGTCTATTATTTAGTAAACAAATAAAATTGTGTCCATGTTAGCCATCCTTTGAGGTACTCAAAACAGTTTTAAGAAATCGAATCTTTGAAAATAAATATAATTTCTTCTCATGAATAATACGAACGTCAATTAGTTATTTAAGATAAGGCCGCGGGGCAAGTAAAACATTTTTCGCGGACCGGTTTTGGCTCGCGGGCCGGACTTACGGCATTCCTGTATTAAAACGTTGGGTGTGCCCTTATGATGTGTTTGGTATAATAAATAGAGGTAAAAACCACGTTTTTATAAGTGG
The DNA here is from genome assembly GCA_002072015.1 of Radix auricularia. Classification (NCBI taxonomy): domain Eukaryota; kingdom Metazoa; phylum Mollusca; class Gastropoda; family Lymnaeidae; genus Radix; species Radix auricularia. Next base: position 57,352 of record MUZC01001538.1, read on the forward strand.
ACTATAAAGAATAAAATAAAATAAAACGGTTAAGTTCCAGTAATTTGATTTAATATGGCTAAAAAGGGGGCCAAAAACTACCGAAGAAGGTTTACTGGATTTCCTAGCAAACACAATAAACCAGACGAAAATCAGTATTTTGTTAATTTCACGCCAACCATAAAAGTTATCGGGTTGAAACAAACAGCAAACGATATCTAATAATATTTAGAACAATGTTGCTAAATGAATTTTTAAAAAATATTGTTTTTCGTTAGACTTACGTAATTTTATAAGCAATTTGTAGATAGCAATTGTTTTGTTTACTTTCATAATTGTTGATTTAAAATTACTTTTAATGTATTCTAGAATGATAGTTAATGGGGTTTTCCGCTTTGTGAATGCTGATGTTAGAGTGTTGCGCGGTGCGCATTATATTAACAGATTCTTGGTGTGATGTAGTGTGAAGGAATATGACGTCATTGTTTGTTTACTTTCACAATTACTGATTTGATATGATTTTTATTGTAATGTAGAATGATTTCCACTGGAATAAAAAACGAAAATTCTTTGTTAAAAACTGCGTTGGAAGTTTAAATACTTTTTCGAGCTTTTATCACTTGTGTTACTATAAATTCTTCATATTTTTTTAGAAACAAATGAAATTTTGGATTTTTAGAGTGTCGTGCGATAGTCTACCTAATAAAATGATTATTCTTTTAGTTATGTCTCTCATGTAAAGGATTTTTAGTTAAAAACGTTGTTGTTGTTTTTTTTAACGTTTTTTTCTCTTTTTGTAGTATCAATGCTACAAAAATAAATAAATATTAAATGATTGTATCATGTGAGTAACAAAGTAGGTTTTCATTATGATGATTTACTTTTTACGTTCGTGTTGTTAAAATCTTATGAAACATTATAAATCGAAAAGAGCTTTTTTTCTTCTTTTTTTAATATTTTGATTTAGTGTTAACCTGTATAGCCTATAGGTAAGAAAATAATTCTTATCTTTCATGTTATAGACGCTCCTTCTATACAAAATATTATTGGGTTGTGCATTTATCTAGTGTTTAAATATTTAATCACTACATGGCATTGTATCCCCGAAGAGAGGGATCGAAGTCAAGTGGCGTGCCACTTATATAAATGCACAAGTGCTTTCAAATTATAAAGGTAACGAGTATGAAGAGCAGGATAGATATAGATTTACCTTAAAATATTAATTACATAGTTTATGTTAGTATAAATAAATGCTATACTTAAAATTTAATTTTTAATATTTTTATTTTTATTATTATTATTATTATTATTCGAAACGCAATTTATGATATTAGAAATAATTTGTAATTTATAGTAACAAATTTAAGAACAATATATTTCACAATATTGTAAATAAAATTTAAAAAGAGTTTTAAAAGAAATTAACATTTATTTTCTTATCAGCTAAATTTCCACAAGTACAACGCAATGGGCAAAACATTTTTGTACCGGTGCGCTGTGGTGCAGCAATGGCAGGCAAATAAATTATAATGCCCATCAGATGCTGACAATCTATCTATTTATATAATTCGCCAGAACCTAGAGCACTCAAGACGCAGTCTATGAATAGATATATATGTAGAAGTGTTCACATTGGCACCACTCTATGCGCACCTCACTGAGGCGCAATATAGAGAAGGAAAGGAGGTGAAGAAAGAAGAAAAATGTGTTTCATTGTGCGCAATCTTCTTTGTCTCTCCCTTCTTTTCATTATATTTTTAAGCTCGTTTTTATTAACTTGCTAGCTTTCCTTTTTGTCTGTTTGTCGTTTGGTCTGTCCAGAAAATTTCCAATTTTCATACGTAGAATTAAACCACTTTTGATAGTCCTATAGATCTCAAAATTTTACCACAGATAGATCTTGGATCACAATCCATCGTATTAAAATTTCAGATCGATCGAATGTACCGTAACTAAATTAGATCTAAAGCATGTTTTAGTTAATCTTTTTATAGCATAAACTCGAAGTTACTTCAGCAATGTTTTACTTGGTGCTGTTCACATTCATATACCACGGAGTTCACCCCGTGACCACTTCCAGGTGGTATTAAAACTTTGGGCGGATGCTTATGGGTTTTAAAAAAAAACATTTTTAAAACACACGTTTTTTTTTAATAAGTGGACTAAACGAATAAAAATTTAAAAGAGGTAATAATAATAATTACAATAAATTAATAAAAAGATTTTTTAAAACCACGTTTTTATAACTGGACTAAAAGTGAAAACAAATTAAAACTTAAAAGTTCAAGTACATTACATTCATGTGACTAAAAATATGGGGCGGGTGCTTCAAAATCTCACTCTAATTTTAGAAATAAACTACAAAAACAGGTGTTTGGTATAAAAATATAAAAATTAAAGATTTATAATTTAGAAGGCAAAAGAAAGATCTATAAGAGAGAGAATGAGGGAACTGCATATATAAAACCTCATAGGCGCCCGACCAACGTTTTGAGTACTTGAACTTATAAATTTAATTTTTTTTAAATCTTTTTTTTTAAAAATCTTTTATTTTCTTTGTGTGTTTATTTATTGATTCGTTTGTTTTCTTTTCTTTTTAAAATTCATTTACGTGTCTCATTGCTTTATTATTTGAACAAATCCATTTCGGTGTCTCATTGCTTTCTTATTTGACCAATTTCATTTTGGTGTCTCATTGCTTTATTATTTGAAAAAATTCATTTACGTGTCTCATTGCTTCTTATTTGAACAAATCCATTTTGGTGTCTCAAAGCTATCTTATTTGAACAATTTCATTTTGGTGTCTCATTGCTTTCTTATTTGAACAAATCCATTTCGGTGTCTCATTGCTTTCTTATTTGAACAATTTCATTTCGGTGTCTCATTGCTTTCTTATTTGAACAATTTCATTTTGGTGTCTCATTGCTTTATTATTTTAACAAATTCTTTGTATTTATTATTTTTTCTTTGAGTTTTTTTTTTCTTTTGGTTGTTTGTATTTGTTAATGTAAATGCATTTAGGTTTGTCTCGTTTCTGTCTTCTTTGAACTACGTTCACTCACGTTGTTCTCATTTCTTCATGCTGCTGTTTGTTTTTGTCCTTGTCCCCTTTCTATGCGCTATCTAAAAGATATTCTGTGGCGTAAGATACGCCGCGGGTCGGATCTAGCAATAAAAACAGCCCGTAAAAACATAGTTTTTGACTATAAATCCCTTATATATGTGACAGAACTAGTATTGATTACATTCAAAACAAACATTTACAGACTGAAAGTGACTTAACTCCCAAATGCACTAAAATGGGGAGGACGGGCGGGGGTGTGGCTGTGGTCACCGATCGTCTGAATGAACTCAGCAAACTCGTGGATGTAAACAACAACAGACGGCTATTATACATTTATATAAAAATAAACTAAAAGTGCATTAATTTTATTACGGTACATTCAATTGATCTGAAATTTTGAAACAATGCATTGTTAAGTGACACGAGTCCATGTGCAAAATTTTAGCTCGATATCATTACGGGAAATGGGTGATTTTTGCCTTTTGTTTTTCCGCCGTACGGACGGACAAAGAGAGAGATGGCGATGAAGTTAATGTAAGGGTTTTAAACATTGATTTTAAAATAGAACGGTATTTCTCACTAAAAATAAATAGCCTATTTGTACAGCCATAAATAATATAGTTAAATATATATATATATNTATATATATTATTCTCTATGAATATTTAGATACAATTTATGTCAACCAACACTTTTCAAGAGAAGAATCCGAAGCATTGTTTGCTTATTGCTCCTTTACTATACACTTCACTACGTATTAAAATATGTTGAGAGCAGTCGAGAGAACATCTTTGCAGCTAACATCAAGAGATGTTGGGATACGAGGGTCTTCGATACGTTCAAGACAGAATTGAATTTTCTAAAGTGATATTTTCATTAAATGAATTCGTTTCACTCATGAAGCTTCGATTTTATTTATGCTTCCATCACCTCATTGTGGAGAAGACACAGAATTCGTTAGATGCTCAGCTGCTTCATGTTTTATCTCTTTATAAACATATCCATTGGTCAATGGTCCTTTCTTTGCCTTATATAAATTGGGTTAACGTTAAACATGATAAATCTATTCCGTATCAAGTATCAGCTTCATTATTTCTATTACTATTTTTTGAAGTTTAGAAGAAGAAAAATAATCAGAGTTTAAAACTAATTTTTACATGTTACAACACACAGGATTGCAAATCTATTGTTTGGGTCTCGGGGACATATCTATAATAATTATGGGCTATTTTTGTTTGCATGAGATTAAGACTACGTATGGAAATAAAATAGATAATTAATTTCATTAGGACTTTAAATCAAACCACTCATGCTGTTTGTAAAAAAAAATAAAAAATATAATAATAATAAATATTTATAACATTCATTACAATTGGCAAAATATTTCATTGAAATCTACATAACTTGTGTTTATTTAAACCTAGTTTATTTTCACTCGGATATATTGTTTCTTTACCTCAGCAGACGCAGGTACCGAATGCTGGTCAAGGGGCGTAGTTAGGGGAGGGGCTTCAAAATTTAAAAAGTCCCTCAAAGTAGTGTACATTATCTCATGTCATGATGTCGAAGGTCAAAATTTAGGACCCTTCTTTCTTGATACTATCTGTGGACCGGCAGCTGATGATTCCGCAGACCTTTTGAGTAGCACTGTTCTATACGAAATCTCTTTTATCCCATGCGAGCACTGACCTTCAGGAACGAAGCGGTCCGCAATAAATAAGTGCTGTCATTGGCCCTTACGAGGACCTTCTCACCTCAATTAGAAAGAGGAAATTACGATGGTACGAACACGTGACAAGATTTGGAGGTCTCTCAGAGACCATATTGCAAGGCACAGTCCAGGGAAGAAGAAAAAGAGGCAGACCAAAGAAGAGATGGGAGGACAATATCAAAGAGTGGACCGGCCTGTCATTCAGCGATTCCCAGAAGGCAGCTCAGAACCGTGACACATGGCATGAGATAGTGTGCATCTCAAAATGGTGCCCCAACGACCCAGCGTCGGGTTAAAGGACAGTTCAGTTCAGAGCACTGACCAGCCGTGTCCCCTCCCCTCCCCTCACCTAACTTATCGTCTACCACGAACATTGTGGTCTAAACGACATCGACTGTCTGAATTAGTTATGGAGATGAACATTGCTAACATGCATTCATTGGCGATTTCATTATCTTAACAAAATAACAAGATTTTCAATGATTTAAATTTTAGATAAAGGAAAAATAGTTCAGTCACCGATCGGACCGGCTAACCTTTCGACTGGAAAACCAACAGCACTTTCCACGGGCTAAACCGAAACCGGATATTGATGATTTATTGCCCGTATAGTTACCGGCTTATCCTCCCATGAGCAGTTCTTCACACTCGACTTGAAATGACCAAATTAGGGAGGTAAACTTTGATCAGGTGAATGAAAATGGAAAAAAAAACAACAAACAAAAGAAAGAGGATTTGATAAGGTTAACATCAGTAGCGTCACTAGGAGGGTGCGGTAGGGGCGGACCGCCCCGGATGACATCATCAGGGGTGTGACACCAGAATGTAAAATTCCATATATTCCCGTTAATTGGCACTGCAAACCTCATAGGAGTTCTATGGGTAAAGTCGTGAGGGGGTGACACCATGAGCTACCGTTTGGGTGACACCAATTGTCAGTGTTATGAGAATCACTGTTTGTTAAAGTTGTATTCTGCCTGGTCACAAGCTCACGTTGTTGATGTTTTGTGAGCGAGAATCACGTATAGGCGTGGATCAGTCCATGCAAGGTCAGTCCAGGCACACGGGTATATAAATCGGGTGTGTCTCGGCTGTAGGGGAGACAAGTCGCCGGGTGACAATGAACACAGGGATACCCGAGCTTTTAGGGTTGCGTGTTGGTCTGCTGGACTGTACGGCGGGCCTATGTTGTAACTAAGATACACGGAGATATGGTAGCGCTTGAGACAGTTGTACATAGGTGACATGTGGAGACTCATGTAAATAAAGATTGCTGTAAAAAGGGACTTGAGTTCAATTACTGTACGCCAGTTGTTGGTGTGTGAGCCTCGGACCAGAAACCCTAGACAACGATACCTGACACCAACCCTAGTGACGCCTCTGGTTAACATAGATCCAATTGATAAATAAAAATCTATCGACAAAAGCTTTCATAAAGGAAACAAAATACCCTCACCCCATAACCAACATGGTCGATTATTTAATGATTCTGGACAGATTTTAAATCATGAACGTTGTAGAATAATTTTGTCCCCCCAACAGAGTTCCAGGTATTGGAATTGTTATCTCAGTAGTTTGATGTGCTTGAACTTCATCCGTTTCTGTAATTTCCAGCCCCACTAACAGTTCAATTTATCCACTCCCCCCCCCCCCCCCACTCCGTCTGTTGTTTTGGAAAACAGAGGTCGACAGATTCCGCCGAGGAAGAGGGAAATATTATCTACAACTGATCGGAAATCTATCAATTTCTCCACGTTGTACGTTCATGCAGTGGTGTCACTGGAGGGGTGCGGTGGGGGCGGGCCGCCCCGGGTGACACCATCGGGGGGGTGACATCAAAATAAAAATTTATGTATGTGCCCGTTATTTGGTACAGGAAAACTCGGAGGAGTTCTATGGTTAAGTCATGAGGGGTGTCACCATGAACTACCGCCCCCGGGTGACACCATGAGGGGCGACACCATGAACTACCGCCCCGGGTGACACCATCGGAGGAGTGACATCAAAATGAAAAATTCTGTATGTGCCCGTTATTTGGCCCAGGAAAACTCGGAGAAGTTCTATGGTTAAGTCATGATGGGTGTCACCATGAACTACCGCCCCGGGTGACACCAAACCTAGTGAAGCATCTGCGCTTATGGCACTGTATGATGGGCATTGATGGACGGGCGTTTGGACATCTCTGCATTTACTTGTTGGTAACATTGGCTTATGACTATTTGACAATATCTGTAATACAGGAAATGTAGGGAACATGTGGGTAGAGGAAATGTAGGCAACATGTGGGTAGAGGAAATGTAGGGAACATGTGGGTAGAGGAAATGTAGGGA
>MUZC01001539.1:6567-24148 GCA_002072015.1 Radix auricularia
GGGTCACATCACATGGGTCACATCACATGGGTCACATCACATGGGTCACATCACATGGGTCACATCACATGGGTCACATCACATGAGTCACATCACATGGGTCACATCACATGGGTCACATCACATGGGTCACATCACATGGGTCACATCACATGGGTCACATCACATGGGTCACATCACATGGGGCACATCACATGGGTCACATCACATGGGTCACATCACATGGGTCACATCACATGGGTCACATCACATGGGTCACATCACATGGGTCACATCGAACATCCACATAAAGCCCAGGGCAAATCACGTGCGGCACGGGGCACATTACATAGGGCACAGGACACATCACATGGTACACAAGTCATATCACATGGGACACATCACAAGGTACACAAGTCATATCGCATGGGACACAGGGCAATCACATGGGACACAGGGTACATCACATGGGACACAGTGTACATCACATGAGACACAGGGTACATCACATGGGACACAGTGTACATCACATGAGACACAGGGTACATCACATGGGACACAGGGCACATCACATGGAACACAGGACATATCACATGGGACACAGGGCATATCACATGGGGCACATCATATTGGACACATGGCATATCAAATGGGGCACATCACATGGGGTATAGGGTACATGACATGGAACACACGGCACATGAAATGGGATCCACGGCACATCACTTGGGACCTCGGGCACATCACATGGAACACAGGGCATATCACATGGGACACAAGGCACAACACATGGGGCCCAGGGCACATCATATGGAACCCAGGGCACATCATATGGAACACAGGGCACATCACATGGGGAACAGGGCACATTTACATGGGGCCAAGGGCACATCACATGGGTCACAGGGCATATCACATGGGGCACATTCCACATCATATGGGACACAGGGCATATCCCATGGGGCACATCAATTAGGGAATATCAATAGCGCAAGGACTTGTGTTTGTCCTTCGGACCAGTTAAATTACCGAATAGCACAAAGTCTATGTTTTGATCTCATAGAGGAAAGCGATAATAATCTATGTTCGGTCTAAGTATTTAAACTTAGCTTTATCATATTAGAAAATGAGTAATAAAAACTTGAATTAGTAAATAAGACAATTTCCAAAAAGAATTTCCGATTTTTTTATTCAAGTAAAATCATTCTAGATTACATTATAACTAAAAGTCATTAAAAATCAATAATTCATAAACTAAACACAATATGACGTCATATACCCTCACGCTACATCACACCAAGAATGTGTCAATATAATTCCCAACGCGCAATAATCTAACATAAGCATTCACAAAGTGGGAAAACCCCATGAACTATCAATCTAGATTAAATTAAAAATAATTTCAAATCAATAATTTTAAAACTAAACCAAAACAAAATTAATTTTAAAAGTTTATGCTAAAATTACGGGAATCAAACGAAAAGACATTTATCGAAAATTCCTTCTTCAACATTGTTCTAAACATTATTAGCTATCGTTTTGGCTATTTACAGCAGTATTTTCCTCTCTGTGATCTAAAAAGCCTGGACTGAAAAGTGTAAAACACTCTAACAAGAACCTCTTACCAAATTGTTTTCTTTTCTTTTACAACAACGAATTTTTATTCTTTTATTATAAGTTATTAGTCTATTAAAAAAAATTCCGATTCCTTCCAATTGCAAACAACTTTGGTAATTTTGAGCACTGATTCATGAGTGGCTACTTATATATATAATATGTGTACCAAGTTTTAATTCCATTAGATAAGCTATTTAGTTCATTTTTGTTTATGACACAAAACAAATGACTGACAAATTAAGATAGAATCTAGAGATGCTTTTTAATTGGAAAAAAAAATAATTTAACCACTCCAACAGTTTTTATTTTATTTATTAGTTTACTTACGTTGAAACTAAACTTGATTCAATTATATCTAACATCACATTACTGTCATGTTCGTACGCAGCTTTAGCCCTTGTGTTTTCAGCTCAGTAGCATGTGTATCAGATGATTAGATTTATTACAGAGTTTGAAGTTTTGGCATTAGAAAAGATACGTGTTTTAATATAATATATTTATTTCCCTATTTTTTTAAATTTTGAATTCCCTTTTATTTAATTAAACTTTATTAAAAATTGTTTCACTTTTAGAAGCTAATTGACAAGGATTTTGCCGCCCCTCCCCCAAACAATGTGTTACTCAGAGCATTCGATAGGCTCATGTTTGAAATTGATAGGAAACAGAAATTTTTGATTTTACAGCAATAGCGACTGTCAAATAAATAATCAACTAAGTTATCACAACAACAGTGTCGAGTTTTCATACTACTTAAGCATCTGGTTTTGTCAGTACAGTAACATTCGTAGCAGAAGAATTCATAGCATATAAGAAGTTTTTAAGTTTTGTCGGAAGAAACGTTCACTTACGATTAGGACAGGTCTTTATTTTTTAAAGTAATTTCATGTTTGGATTTCCTTGTATTGCGATAAATAGTTCCACTTTCTTACAACATTATCCCTAATAATACTAATATAAACGAGTTAAGGACTAGGAATTTGCCGCCCCTAATCAAGTACCACCCGGGGCATTTGCCCCCCCTTCTCGCTACGCTACTGCTTTTTAGCTATGTCTGGTAAGTAAGGGATTTATAGACACACAAAAAAAACTTTTCTTTTACGTGTTGTTTAGTTTAAATATCTATTATTAACTTCACCGTCTTGTGTCTCTGTCTGTTGTGGTTCCGCGGAAAAATACATTCAGAATGACCCACTTTCCATAATCCTATCGAGCTGAAATTAGGCACAAAGACTTTTGTCATCTAATAATGCACTGTATCGAAATTTCAGATTGATCGAATGTACCATAATTAAATAAAATAATTCATAGATTATCTCTATGTATCTCTATGTAGCATGTGATTGCTTGTGCTAGTCCAGCGATGGCGAACCTATGCTACGCGTGCCACTTACGGCACGCAGAGCTTCATCGGCTGGCACTTAACTAAAATTTTATTTTCTTAATCAACCATGGTGCTGGAACTTTGTGTCGGGCCTTTTCTATATAATAGTAGGTTTAATTGAATTCTTGGCACGCGGCCCCAATAAGTTTTGCCATCTCTGTGGTAGTCTGTCTCCTAGTGTGTATTGTATTGAACATAATCAATACTTTTAGTTTTGTCTCATATATGACGGATTTCTAGTTTTAAAAAAAAACTTTGTTTTTACTGGTTGTTAAACTAAAATTAATCTTCCGTATTCGATCCTCGTGAATTATTTTCTGCTGCATTTCATTTTAGAATTATTCATAACATTAAAAAATTTTCCAATATATTTTTATAGCTATTTTATTATTAAAAATAAGAACAATAAAACCGAATTATGATGACTATATTATATTATATTGTATTATATATTGTAATATATACAATAATACAATATATAATATTATTTTTCAATCAGCTAACTTCGGAATTCAGATTTTTCCCTTATCAGCACCTCTAATATCTAACAATTTTTTAAATATTAACAAAGAAAAATCGCTGTTCTCATATTTTATACCATTCTGTATATTAAAATGACGCCCTTTTGTCTTTCTACCTCCCTCGGCTGTGACGTAGACAACCCGGTACTAATCTCGGGCTTTGCCTGTTACGTGTGCGGAAACAACGTCACCCAGCAGCACTGCAACGTTGAGACAGCGACGCACGTGGAGCACTGCGGTGAGAAACAGCCGTACTGCATAACGGGACATCTACCAGAACGGCGCTTTCAGGCGGATATAAAAAAAACAAAACAGTCAGTGGTTCTCATATTATTTTAATCCTTAGGACTTGGGACATCTCGATTTTTCAACCCCTTGCAGTTGTTTCGTTACTATTTTGTACCCCAAAACTACCTAGATTTATCAGGTGTTGAAAATTTAATGGCATTGCGAACAATCATGAAATATTATTGCTAAAAACAATTAGCAGAAATTTCCTTTACAATAAAATTTCACTGCGCCATTTTCACAAAACAATTAGATGGGTGGATATTTTAGGTTGTTGTCTTACATTGGTTAAGCGTTGGCGCTGACCATTTAAATGAGCTGTTGGGCGATGCCTCAATAATAAATCTTCAAAAAATTGCAGTTTTAAAATTAAAATAATATTCATACATTCGCATAAAGTGAATTTTCATTGCAATATCTTATGAAGTTGTGATTTAAAAAAAAAGTGATGCTTAGAGAATTCTCTTGGTCTTTTTCATGATAAAAATAACTCGAAAAGTCTTGTCATGTGTGTGTACAACAGACTACTCGATACTCATTGTGTTATTTAGTTAATATAGCATCATACAGTGAACTTCGCGAGAAAAAATAAAATAAATTATCACGTAATTTGTCTTTTTCTTGAAAATTATTAGTAAACTCACTTAAGTTAACATGAGTTATAAAAGTTAATGAGAGTGAGAGAAGCCAATAAACTAAATAAATGTTTATGATCAACATGGAGTTATGAAAACAAAAATTGTTGTGTGATGAAATAGGTGTCTGGGACTTTGGATCGATTTTCAACCCATTTCCTAATAAGCTAGCAAGCTGAAATTTTGCAGGCAGACTTTAGCCGATAATAAAAATGATGCATCAAAATTTCAGATCGATCGAATGAATGTACTGCAATTAAATTAATGAATTTTTAGTTTATCTTTATTTATGTCTATGTACTATGTTAATTTTTGTGAAAGAGTGTCTCGGTGCGTGGTATATTGAACGACCTTTTTTTTATCATTCCCCTTGCGCTGTGCAGTGCGTATTATATTGACGATACTTTTTAAAAATATTCCCGATCTGTAAATGTAAATGCTATTAATTGCTAATCTGTCTCACGGTGAATCGATCTGACATCTAGCAGGCAGACAGAATGTAGGATCCATTTTACTCTAAAACCTTTATATATATGAGGCATAACTTTTTAAAAATATTTTTGGTTTGTCTTGCGATGTTTTTTATTATAAACATCCTTTTAGTTATGTCTCGTATATGAAGAAAAGTCAAAAACTGGTTGTTGTTTTTTTAATGTTTTTTTTTAAATTACATGTACTTTCTCTATGTTACAGATAGGTTAAAAAAAAATCTATTTCACTAACATCGTCACACGATGCATATTTTTTTTTAAACGTGTAAAATAAATTTTGCAAAACTATGATGTGATTTATAACTCGCCATTTAATAAACTTAATTCTGTAATTAGTGTGTGAATTTGATGGGGGAAAGCGATGGCCCGATTGAAGTATTCCTAAGATAGTTTTAATTATTTAATATATATAATTAAATACTATTTCTGTGGTTGTATTAAGCCAATAGTTTTCCTGTTTATATAATTTTGGATATCTCCGGGATATTTATCTTTTAATTATATTAGATATCTCAAATGTTTTCTATACCAAAAAATGCCTACATAGCCAACCAAGATTTTTCCAAATTTAATTTTGCTTGCTAATCCCTCTAAAAATTGCTTCTTAAATTTAAACATCAACGTTCTCAACATTTATACGGATTTCCTTTTTAAATTATACAAATTACATAAAAGCCGTAGATCTAATTTAAATCGTCAAATATAAAAATAAATTTATTTTGTAAAAATATTAATTTCATTTCCATATTGAAATACTTATAATTATAAAGACTTTCAAAAATATATATATTTATATATAATATTCATTGCATATCCCAATGACTTTCTGATAAGGAAAGTGATGTTTAATTAATTTAACTGTTCACTTGGTTTTGTGAGCTACAAATAACTCGAACCTATCTTGTCATGTGTGATGTAGACATAGGGTTATCCCGTTTTAAAATAGCTCACTGTTGAAACCATTTATTATTTTATAACAGTCAATACAACATGAAGTGAATTTCTCATTCAAACGTTTTCAGGTTTCCCTTGACCCCTCAGATGTGCAAACAAGTCAGAGTGCCTTCAGTCAAGCGGTCAGTAGTCCACTTCGAGGTGCGTCAATGAGACGTTCATTACGTCAGACCCCCCTGGAGTGCCACTACTGCTGCACATCTCCGCTGTGCAACGACTTCGTCAGGCCATCAAAAGACTTGTACATTGTACCCGACACCACAACCCGAACATCCACATAGAGGAGATGGTCGAGAGATGACGTCACCTACAAGTGGACACTTGACCTCAACCAGCCCTAACATTAAAGTGATTTATTTATTACAGCTCGTTCCACTAAAAGAGTTATGTCTGTCAAATCATAGATATGACGTAACGGGAATTTCCAAAACGATATCTGTTGCTCTACAGTTCTATGAAACATAAAAAAAAAAAACAATGTCCAAAAAAGTTATTTTCGTCTACTCATCTAGATGATATAAGAAGAATTTCCCAGACGGGTTATGTGTCTACCTCTCATAATAAAAGAAATATGTAACAACTACTCCAACACATACCCCCCTGACATAACAGTAGCCATACCAATGAATCACATTAGCTACAGGCAATGCTCTACTGACCCGAACAATGCTCTACTGACCCGAACAGAGGGCGTTAATACAGTAGCCGTAGCAGTGGAGGCTAGAGACACCTGCAGCACTGACCAGTTCAATACTAATCGGCACAGTGTCGTTCATAGAGTAGCCGTACCAGTAGAGGCTAGCGACAACTGCAGCTCTCACCAGTTCAATACCAATCCACACAGAGGGCGTATGAGAATAAAATCCTTGTTCATAACATTCTACGAAGCCCTCAAGTGTTTTTTTTCTATGTCGAACCAGCGCTGATGATCTAGATCAGAATATGCTAACAGGACATGTTGACATCTGGGGCCTTAAGGCATGAGATTAGACTTTTTAACGTGGACAAATCTCCGGCAAATGGACATGTAACGCAATGGAGACCTCCTGCGAGAGAAACATTTAAAATCAATCAGCTTCTACATTTTGATCACATTTGATAGTGATTCGATGTAACACCGGTCAGGGCTTTGTATTTCTATAGACTTTCTGTGGAAGTTATCGGTGCGATTTTAATTAACGAGATAGTTTGTGATATTGTTGGCGGAACAACTGTCAGAACTAAAAAAAAACGTTGTGGTATTGTTAGCTGTCAAAAGGTCAGAACTATGAAAGAACATTATGGTATTGTTAGCTTTTACACTATGATAACTAAGAAAGAACGCTATGGTATTGTTAGCTGTCATACAGTCAGAATTAAGAAAGAAAACTATGGTATTGTTAGCTGTCACACTATGATAACTAAGAAAGATCGCTATGGTATTGTTAGCTGTCACACAGTCAGAACTAAGAAAGAACAATATAGTATTGTTAGCTACATATTGTTAGTATTGTTCACACAGAACTAACAAAGAAAACTTTCATCGGAGTAAATATTTTTAAAAAATAAAAACTTCCTATATTTATTTCTACAACAGTTTGGCAATCAAGAGCAATGTAATGTGTGTCAGACGTGACAATCAAATGTCATGTAATATATGTCAGATTTGACAACAAAGTGACATGTAACATGTGTCAGATGTGTCAATCAAGTGCCATGTTACGTGTGTCAGATGTGACAATCAAGTGCCATGTCACATGTGTCAGATGTGACAATCAAGTGCCATGTTACGTGTGTCAGATGTGACAATCAAGTGCCTTGCTACATGTGTCAGATTTGACAATCAAATGTCATGTAATTTGTGTCAGAAGTAACGATGAAATGTCAAGTAATAAATGAACACAATAAAAAAAACCCAACGAGCTTAATTATGAAAGACAATGAGAGATATCATGTCCCCATTTAAGTTGATCTGTATGTAACTTGACACCCTCTGTAGCATGAATGATATTAGTAGGGTCAGTGGCGTCACTAGATAGGTGCGGTGGGGGCGGGCCGCCCCGGGTGACACCAACCCTAGTGACGCCTCTGAGTAAGGTTACCCCTTGCGGCCCAGCTGCGCTGGAGCACACACAAACACACAAAACAATTACTATAACAAAAACAATAACACGAGTTTGGACCGTAACCAGCCAATCAATAAAAGACAATGAGCGCGCATGCGTGAAGAAATTTTCATCAGCTAACCTTAACAGTGCACGTGACTGGGGGAGGGGGGAGACTATTGTTACATTGAAGATCCGAGGCAAAATATTTGTTATATCTTATTACTTTGTTTTGACGGTCATATAAATAAACGAGCACTAAACGTCGCTTGTATCGCAAACACGTTATTTTTCTGTGCGCCGTCCTCCTAACTTAATTACATAACAGATATACATACACGGCGTTTACCTCCAAGGGTTGGGTGGAGAATGTGGGGAGTGTTGTGAAGATTTTTATTTTAAAGAGCGTTAAAAACGCAAAATGCTTCACAGGGTGGCCCTTCATGGGTAGCTTGGTGTATTTAGGATCTTTAACGTAAAAAATACCCTTGTAAAAAAACAAGTTTTTCACTATAAATCCGTTATATACGAGACATAACTTTAATGATGTTCATTATAATACGCAGGGCAAAACGATCCGAAAATACAAAATTCTAGTCATGTCTTGTCAAATGTGTTTAGTATAATGCGCATCGATCGTGGATATATTTTTAAAAAGTAATTTCAATATAATGCGCACCTTATTGCGCGACAGGAAAGGTTGTTGAACATATTACGCACCACGACACTCTATCTAAAAAATTATCGTGATATAAAGAGATAAATAAAATAATTTAAAAATTAAATAATTCAATTACTATACATTCGATCGATTTGTAAATTTTGATACAATATTTTTATCATTAGCATGAGTCTGCCTGCAAAATTTCAGCTCGCCATCTTACGAGAAAGTGGGTTAAAAATCGATCCAAAGTTTTTTCGGCAAGGTCGCACGGTCGGTCGGTCGCACAGCTCAGACACCACAAGTTAATTTAAAGGATTTTTTAAAAGCGACAAAATGTATGCGTGAATACTATTAATATTTTCACATGACGAGCAAAGATTGTTATTCTAAAAGCCGTTGTAATATGTCACATTGTTATTCTGAAAGCCATTGTAACACAACTCTAAAAATATGTAAGCTGTATGTTTTGGGTTTATTTGTGTGTGTGGGTTTTTTTTCTTATTTACTCCCCTAAACAATACTTACGGATTCATCCTAACTCTACAGAGGCGTTAAAGTAAATACCTTTAAAACAATCTACTAATGGAGTTGAACATACAAGAGAGAGAAACAACGGACTATGACTGTTTAGTTGCTGATAGTTACCACCCCTGGCAACATGAACAAGGTGATGACGTCAACAGGTGATGGCCACTGAAAGAACTTGACGATTTAACGACACGAGGCGGGTGATACCGTTAATGAATCGATCAAAACGACCTCGTTCAGACGATCATCGACAAGTATTTATGTTATGTTTTAATTTGTACAAACGGGGTCCGTTGTGTTACGGTTGCGGTAGAAAAAAAAGTTCCGAAGTAATGGGGCCAAGTCTGTGTGTCTGCGGCATGTATATGATCTCGACCACCGGTAACAAAAACCGCGGCTCATTTGCTTTGAGTTAACATGCCGTAAGAATGATATCTTGCAATGATTACTGGAAGATTTCCAAGTCAGGTTTAGCCCATAGTGCTTCAATGGGGCTCTCAGACAAATTGTTTTTTTCATATTCTAAATTTGCTCTTAGTAGCTATAGGTCTGGCCAGCCCAGTTCTCGACTGATGTAAGTGAAATTACCTGTCCCTGGGTGATCTCAACCGACACACGTACAATTTACCTGTCCCTGGATGATCTCGACCGACACACGTACAATTTACCTGCCTTGGAGGATTTAGACTGATGCACTTAAAATTACGTGTTTCTGGATGATCTCAACTGATGCAACTGAAATTACCCGCTCCTGGATGTTCATGATGCACGTCACATTCACATTAATGGAAATTTACTTTATTAACGACGCACGGCCGAACAAACAAACCAACTTACTTTTTCCTTCTGTAATCCATCCCTTCCTTTAATAATGTAACATATAACGGATAAAACTATATGAACAGACGGACTCAGAGATGGTATCCTGAAACATGGTGCTACGTAGTTACTGAAACCTAATGGCTGTCACGTGACCCTGATACAAAAGTCACCTTGGACAGGTCTCATATCTCGCGCGTTTTAAGATTTAATAAAAACAACAACTGAGAAATAAATGAAAGTGAGCACCGCCATGACAGTCATTTACTTCGGTATTAAAATGTTAACTTCCGTTATGATTGGAGAATACTCTACGCGCGCTACGGGATTGCTTGCAGCAAAAACTTTGTATCAATTTTTAACCCCTGTCCCGGTATCCTATCGAGCTAAAATTTTGCAGGCAATCTCGCGAAGACGATAAAAATAACATGATGTCTCAAAATTTCACATCGATCGAATGTATTGTAATATAATTAATAAATTTTTAGATTACCTCTATGTATCTCTATGTAGAATTTACCTTATATACTCGTTCGTTCATAAGCTGACCCTTCCCCCACCCCTCTATTCAACGCGTAGTGCTTATTATATTCAACATAATTTTATAATATTTTCCGGATATGTAAATGCTAGTCTGTCGCGCGGTGCGGGGTCAGGTGGGTGGCTAAAATTTGTATCGTCTCTCTTCTCCTCTTTTAATTGGTGCATCCAAATTATTTTTAACTCAATAATATTTATTCCATGCTTTACAGCTTTCTTGTACATAAGATACAGCTCGATGCTGAAATAATTCCCTTAAAAGAGAAATAACAGTGATTCAGATCTCGTTCCTACACATTGTTTTTGAGAACAGCGCGGATTTCTTCAAAGAGATTTCATCAAATATGAATGTAAACCTGAATGAGTCCTGATTGACATCGGCGGTCTGAGTTACAAGGCGAGTTTACCAACTGTTGACGACATGTAATCAATGATTGATAGGTCTTGTAAGAGCAGGGATTCTCAAAATGGTGGGGCCACGGATCGGTGCCGGTCCTTGGTGAGCCATCCTCCGTCGGTCCCCAGACGTATCAAGGGGGGGACCGAAAAATCTAATTATAATCCTCTATTTTTATTCATTAACACTAACCATAAAGTTTATGTCAAGTTTTCGGCAACAAAACACATAAAATGAAACAAAATAAAACTAATTACACTTTGCTACCACGTCAGAAAAAGGAAAGTAATGCACATGTCACGGGTGCTATGGAAAAAATTTCTGCCGGTCTGCCAATACGAAAAAGTTTGAGAAGCACTGTTGTAATAGTTCACTCTAACACAACGCCAAACTATTACCAATATCTGACTTCAACGTGTGAAATGTGATCGTCTGTGAGTCTTGACTTTGCACTAGTTGCCTGCAGTCACTCACATGCCAGTAAACAACACACTTGTTTTAATTCACATTTCTCAGTGATCTCTTGTTACGATAACTTGTGGGTCGATGCCACGTCCTGGTAAATGAAGGTTTTAGCCACGTCCTGGTAAATGAAGGTTTTAGCCACGTCCTGGTAAATGAAGGTTTTTGCCAGGTCCTGGTAAATGAAGGTTTTAGCCACGTCCTGGTAAATGAAGGTTTTAGCCACGTCCTGGTAAATGAAGGTTTTAGCCACGTCCTGGTAAATGAAGGTTTTAGCCACGTCCTGGTAAATGAAGGTTTTAGCCACGTCCTGGTAAATGAAGGTTTTAGCCACGTCCTGGTAAATGAAGGTTTTAGCCACGTCCTGGTAAATGAAGGTTTTAGCCACGTCCTGGTAAATGAAGGTTTTAGCCACGTCCTGGTAAATGAAGGTTTTAGCCACGTCCTGGTAAATGAAGGTTTTAGCCACGTNAGTAGGTTGGAAGTTCAAAGGTTACAGGTGTCATTGGCTGTACAGTTATTATTTTGCTGCTCTTATTTTGGTGAGACAAAGGTTTTAGCCACGTCCTGGCAAATGAAGGTTTTAGCCACGTCCTGGCAAATGAAGGTTTTAGCCACGTCCTGGCAAATGAAGGTTTTAGCCACGTCCTGGTAAATGAAGGTTTTAGCCACGTCCTGGTAAATGAAGGTTTTAGCCACGTCCTGGTAAATGCAGGTTTTAGCCACCTCCTGGTAAATGAAGGTTTTAGCCACGTCCTGGTAAATGAAAGTTTTAGCCACGTCCTGGTAAATGAAGGTTTTAGCCACGTCCTGGCAAATGAAGGTTTTAGCCACGTCCTGGTAAATGAAGGTTTTAGCCACGTCCTGGTAAATGAAGAATTTAGCCACGTCCTGGTAAATGAAGGTTTTAGCCACGTCCTGGTAAATGAAGGTTTTAGCCACGTCCTGGTAAATGCAGGTTTTAGCCACGTCCTGGTAAATGAAGGTTTTAGCCAGGTCCTGGTAAATGAAGGTTTTAGCCAGGTCCTGGTAAATGAAGGTTTTAGCCACGTCCTGGTAAATGAAGGTCTTAGCCAGGTCCTTCAAGGTTCTTTTATACGAACGGGGTAGGGGTAGGAGGAGATTGGGTCACTAAGTCATCCTAAAATTCATTTAAGATCCCCTAACCACACTTCCTAAATTCCTTTAACTCCCCACCTTCCCCTCATTCACAAAATTTCCCACACTCCCTGTGACTATTTCATGTTTCGTCTTTATCTTTCCCCACAAACGTATTCCCTTCCTTACCAATGCTCACTTTAAGCTATTCGGCCCCACCGATAACTGATCGACGCCGCGCTGCAATTTAGAATTACAGGACATCAAATGTTGTATAATATGGCAAAAAAGGGTTGTTTTGAAGCTTGGCTCATTTTTTTTTCTTTGCACATAAACCAACGACCATGAGAGGGAAGAATGTTAATACCGCATAATTATATGTTAATACCGCATAATTATAACTCTTGTCATTTAGTCTAACTTTAAGCATTTCCCACCATGCCCCTACCCCACAATAGAATTTCCTTTTCTCTTCCCGAAACGTGACACATCCCCCACCCCCCCACCTAATCCACTCACATACCCTAAACCAACCCCCCTTCCCACCTTCTGACCCAAGCCAAATGAAGTTCCGGCACACACATTGATAAACAGCACATTAAAATTTATAACATTTCATTCTCTGACTTACCATTATTGACATCTCCAATCACGGGTTCCTGTCTAGACTGGGATTGGAATATTTTAACGTTAGAACGCTTCCAGTTTTTCTGTTAGAATACATTTTCTTATTTGGTCAATAGGACAAGGCGTTTCACCAAAACGACACTGCCATTAGCCTCCAACTAAAACTACACTGCCATTAGCCTCCAACTAAAACGACACTGCCATTAGCCTCCAACTAAAAACTACACTGCCATTAGCCTCCAACTAAAACGACACTGCCATTAGCCTCCAACTAAAACTACACTGCCATTAGCCTCCAACTAAAGCTACACTGCCATTAGCCTCCAACTAAAACTACACTGCCCTTAGCCTCCAACTAAAACTACACAATTTATTCAGTTTTGTTGAACTAGTTTAACCAAGCTGATGTGTTCACTGTTGGCATAAGTTATTCAAAACTAGGGGTAGACACAGCAAGAGACACAGCATACATAATAACGGTAAGAAGGAGTAATCCTTAAGACGAGGCAAGAATCATGGCAACTAACCACAAGCCTTTCCTGCGACAGGCGGATTATAAATGAAACTGTATTTAGCATGCAAATTAGCCAAGCACATACGCTTCTTACAATTCAGATCCGTTGTTTATAATGGTGTGAAATGAGAAGCAAACGAAACACCTCGGTGTCTTCATACCTCGGTACAGCCTCGGGGCGGCTCAAAGACGAGATAACAGTTGTCAGAAATCTTTGATGAATTCAACATTAAATCTGGACATCCACCAGCTGTTGCCTGGGCTCATGTCATAATCGGTGATGTAATTAAGTGATTGATTTAGTCATCAATAGACTGCAAGACCCGAGTGTTGAAAGTTGGCTGAGGAATGGGGGGAGGGGGCGGACTGGAGATGCGCAGATGTAGCCAATGTGTCGAAAGGAGTATATGGTGATAATTGGGGGTTTAGGGAGGAAGGAGGTAATTTGAACCTGAGGATGTGTGTGTGTGCTTGTGTGTTCGTGTGTGTCTGCGTGTGTGTCTGTGTGTGTGTGTCTGTGTGTGTGTGTGTGTGTCTGTGTGTATGTTTGTGTGTGTGTTGGTGTGTTGGTGTGTGTGTGTGTTTACCAAAATGGGGCGTACAGGGAACGATGCAACGATGCAAATAGTATGAAATTCTTATCGAGGAATGAATATGTATTGTTCAGTCACTTCAGTAGGTTGGAAGTTCAAAGGTTACAGGTGTCATTGGCTGTACAGTTATTATTTTGCTGCTCTTATTTTGGTGAGACAAAAAACAACGTACACAAACTATTTTTGAAAGAGGAACACAAATTCAAGCTTTATTTATGAACTATTATTAATAACAGTAGACGCTTTTTTTCTGTATCTTATCTTATATGTTACAGACGCTCCTTCTGTACAGAAGCTTATTGCGCCCTACGTATTTCTATGGTTTATGTTTAGTCCTGTATTCTTACTAGAGTTTTAAATGATGATAAAGTGTTGGCTTTCCTGGTTTCTTCAGGCAACACATTCCACGCCCGCATACCGGACGGAAAGAAAACTTGTATGTGTTTGTTCTTGCATATGGAATAAGAAAGGTGTTTTTATCTTTATGTCTATCGGAGGGTTCTTTTAAGTTATCTTTGTGTTGTATTACTAAATTAGAATTAATTGTCTTATGTATCCTGTGTCCTGGTTTGTTTGTTTTTGTTTTTATTTTTAGCTTTTATTTTATTTTTTTTGTTTCTTTTCATTTTTTATCATTTAATATGTTTTAAGATTTATGTAAGTAATTATTTATGTTATTGTACTGTAGTGAAGGCATTAGCCGAAACGTCTACTGTTATTAATATTAGTTCATAAATAAAGCTTAAATTATTTGTCTTCTTACACAGTTTGTGTACGTTGTATTTTTTTTTATTAAAAAGCTTTATGCAGTCCCATTCCGTATGTTTTGGTGAGACAAAAAAGTATCACAAAAATATATACTAGTAACTTGTACCAGTGTTGTCACGCAGTCCCGTCTCAGGTTCATCGTGCATTTAAATGATGTTTTGAAATAATTTGCAATGCTAAAATATTTTTTAAAATTTCAAAGTGGACATTCTCCCCAAAGACGTTCGTTCGTTCATTCAGTTTCAGTTAATGGTGGATTTTTGGGAAAGCTCGTGTGTGGAACTTAGGGAAAGTACAAGTATAGAGCTGGGTGGAAAGGTCATGTGTAGAGCTGGGTGGAAAGGTCATGTGTAGAGCTGGGTGGAAAGGTCATGTGTAGAGCTGGGTGGAAAGGTCATGTGTGGAACTGTGGAGTAAGGCCGTTGTAGAACTGGGTGGAAAGGTCATGTGTGGAACTGGGTGGAAAGGTCATGTGTGGAACTGTGGAGAAAGGTCATTGTAGAACTGGGTGGAAAGGTCATGTGTGGAACTCTTTGGAAAGGTCATGTGTGGAACTGTGGAGTAAGGTCATTGTGGAACTGGGTGGAAAGGTCATGTGTGGCACTGTGGAGTAAGGTCATTGTAGAACTGGGTGGAAAGGTCATATGTGGCACTGTGGAGTAAGGTCATTGTAGAACTGAGTGGAAAGGTCATGTGTGGAACTGGGTGGAAAGGTCATGTGTGGAACTGTGGTGTAAGGTCATTGTAGAACAGGGAGGAAAAGTTATGTGTGGAACTATGGAGTAAGTTCATTGTAGAACTGGGTGGAAAAGTCATGTGTGGAACTGGGTGGAAAGGTCATGGGTGGAACTGGGTGGAAAGGTCATGTGTGGAACTGTGGAGTAAGGTCATTGTAGAACTGGTTGGAAAGGTCATTGTAGAACTGGTTGGAAAGGTCATGTGTAGAACTGTGGAGTAAGGTCTTGTGTAGAACTGTGTGGAAAGGTCATGTGTGGAACTGTGGAGTAAGGTCATTGTAGAACTGGGTGGAAAGGTCATGTGTAGAACTGGGGGGAAGATCATGTGTGGAACTGGATGGAAAATTGTCATGTCTGAAACTTGTCAAATGGTTGTACGTGGAACTGAGGGGTTATTTGTGCAATTTGGGTTAAAGGTCATGTAAAGTAGTAAAATAAACAAAATAAATAGGTTCAACGGAAGGTATGGTTTTGCCTTATAGGTAATGACTGACAGGAATAATATTCGTTTTGTCTTTAGGTAGTACCTTAAAAAGACATGAAAGGATTTGTCTGACAGGTAATGCCTCAAGGACACAAACAAGAATTTGTTTGACAGGTAGTACCTCAAGGACACATGAAAGGATTTGTCTGACAGGTAGTGCCCCAAGGACACATTCAAGGATTTGTCTGACAGGTATTGCCTCAAGGACAGATAAAAGGATTTGTCTAACAGGTAGTACCTCAATGACACATGAAAGGGTTTGTCTGACAGGTAATGCCTCAAGGAGACATGAAAGGGTTTGTCTGACAGGTAGTACCTCAAGGAGACATGAAAGGGTTTGTCTGACAGGTAGTGCCTACAGGACACATGAAAGGGTTTGTCTGACAGGTATTGCCTCAAGGACAGATAAAAGGATTTGTCTGACAGGTAGTACCTCAATGACACATGAAAAGATTTGTCTGACAGGTAGTGCCTACAGGACACATGAAAGGATTTGTCTGACAGGTAGTGCCTACAGGACACATGAAAGGATTTGTCTGACAGGTAGTGCCTACAAGACACATGATAGGGTTTGTCTGACAGGTAGTGCCTACAGGACACATGAAAGGATTTGTCTGACAGGTAGTGACTACAGGACACATGAAAGGGTTTGTCTGAAAGGTAGTGCCTACAGGACACATGAAAGGATTTGTCTGACAGGTAGTGCCTACAGGACACATGAAAGGGTTTGTTTGACAGGTATTGCCTCAAGGACAGATAAAAGGATTTGTCTGACAGATAGTACCTCAATGACACATGAAAAGATTTGTCTGACAGGTAGTGCCTACAGGACACATGAAAGGGTTTGTCTGACAGGTAGTGCCTACAGGACACATGAAAGGATTTCTCTGACAGGTACTGCCTACAGGACACATGAAAGGGTTTGTCTGACAGGTAGTGCCTACAGGACACATGAAAGGGTTTGTCTGACAGGTAGTGCCTACAGGACAGTGGAGTAAGGTCATTGTAGAACTGGGTGGAAAGGTCATGTGTGGAACTNACATGAAAGGATTTGTCTGACAGGTAGTGCCTACAGGACACATGAAAGGATTTGTCTGACAGGAAGTGCCTACAGGACACATGAAAGGGTTTGTCTGACAGGTAGTGCCTACAGGACACATGAAAGGGTTTGTCTGACAGGTAGTGCCTACAGGACACATGAAAGGGTTTGTCTGACAGGTAGTGCATACAGGAGACATGAAAGGGTTTGTCTGACAGGTAGTGCCTACAGGACACATGAAAGGATTTGTCTGACAGGTAGTGCCTACAGGACACATGAAAGGGTTTGTCTGACAGGTAGTGCCTACAGGAGACATGATAGGGTTTGTCTGACAGGTAGTGCCTACAGGACACATGAAAGG
>MUZC01001539.1:24437-40350 GCA_002072015.1 Radix auricularia
CAGGTAGTGCCTACAGGAGACATGAAAGGGTTTGTCTGATAGGTAGTGCCTACAGGACACATGAAAGGATTTGTTTGACAGGTAGTGCCTACAGGACACATGAAAGGGTTTGTCTGACAGGTAGTGCCTACAGGACACATGAAAGGGTTTGTCTGGCAGGTAGTGCCTACAGGAGACATGAAAGGATTTGTCTGACAGGTAGTGCCTACAGGACACATGAAAGGGTTTGTCTGACATGTAGTGCCTACAGGACACATGAAAGGGTTTGTCTGACAGGTAGTGCCTACAGGACACATGAAAGGATTTGTTTGACAGGTAGTGCCTACAGGACACATGAAAGGGTTTGTCTGACAGGTAGTGCCCCAATGACACATGAAGGGGTTTGTCAGACAGGTAATGCCTCACGTGTGCAAAATGTTTAACAGGTCCCTAGCATTTCAGGAATAAATCGAGACCAAAAAGAAAATCTCTTTTTTTTAAACTAAACATTTTGTAGGGTTTTTTAACTAAACATTTTGTAGGGTTTTTTAACTCAACATTTTGTAGGGTTTTTTAACTAAACATTTTGTAGGGTTTTTTAACTCAACATTTTGTAGGGTTTTTTAACTAAACATTTTATAGGGTTTTTTAACTAAACATTTTGTAGGGTTTTTTAACTAAACATTTTGTAGGGTTTTTTAACTAAACATTTTGTAGGGTTTTTTAACTCAACATTTTGTAGGGTTTTTTAACTAAACATTTTGTAGGGTTTTTCATGGAATTGTTACGGGAAGTCTGGAATGTTTTATTTGTTAATTCACGTACTGATTGCCTGTAAGATGAATCACATTCTAAAGACAAGGCTTAAGGCTGCACAATATCAATTATATGTCAGTATGAAGGGCAGTGTTAGTGTCAGTGCCCCGTGAACTTGAAGTTTAGATTTATTTGCTGGCATCAACACCGAACAAAATGCCGGGAAGTGTTTGGAAAGTTTACGGGGTTACTTTTTTTCTGTCATTATTTTAAAAAATAATATTTTGAGGCAGAGAGTTTGAAGTTCGTCCATTTGGCCACAAGACATTCACCTCTGGCTCAAACCTGAGACACAATAAAAATGTCTCCCACCTTGGCTCCGACTCATGGCTCTACGACAATGAGAGATATTTGGATTACACGCATTTATTGGTACATACATCTGGCACCTTGGTTTTAAGTCAATCATTGACATACTTGAATCTTTTTCTATGGCTAAATCTGTTGGTTTTGTCTCAATAGTTTAGCAAGTCTTTCACTGTCGTCTGGAGGTAAGGCCATGACACGATCTAACACCGAGTGACACGTAACGACACGGCTGACACTTGATGACACATTTAAACCCAAAACTTTACGGGGCGTGCCTTTCAATTCCACAGAAACTCGTCTCATCAGGGATTCTCGTGTGAGCTAAAGACCAGCCCCCATTCTAAGGGGGTCATAGGACCGGGATCCATCCCTACCACCAAAGAAACAAGACAACAAGACACAACTCAACGACCCTCAACGTATCAAGTTACCCGGTGAAGGGCAGAGCTTTTTTTTAAATTTATTTATTTATTTTTATTTATTATTTTTGTTTGTATTGGGTTATTTCTTGACGCATGAGTTACGCCCCACGGTTTCACTTGGCTGGTAACCAAATATACCAACAGCTTAATTGTGTTTTGTTTCACAGCAACGCCCACATATTACGTCACAGCGAGGGTTAGGGTGATGTCTAGGTCAGTCGGTGACGTTCGTAAGTTAAAGCAGGCTTAAAACCTTTGACGTTTATATAGGACATCAAAGAGTGTTTAAGGACAAATTATTGACATGATATAACGTAACCCGAATGATGTTACCGGTGGAAATATATGAACATAATGTCTTTCCAACAAAATCAGTTAATTCCTTTATAAAGGACTCGCAATTACCTAATACACAGGGGAGCAAACATTTCAGGGCAAGGGCCTCTTAAGTAATAAAGAAAAAGTCAAGGGGCCGCACCTTACCAAAATTTAGCCTCAAATCAAGTACAAACATCGATCTTTAACATACTTTTTTAAAAAAAATATATTACTGCAGGATACCGCGGGCCAAAAAAGGACAACGTTGCGGGCCGCATACAGCCCGTGGGCCATGGTTTTCTCACCCCTGGTCTACTACTACTAATAATAATAAAAATAAAATGATAATTTATATAGCGCTCTATCCCCGAAAGGAGCCGGGCTCACAGCTCTTTACATGGAGATAACAATACATATATATTAATTAAAGAAACATTCATATCATACTAACTACATGGATGACAATACGTTATACATCAGCTACGTTAATCATTTAAAGAAATGTTATTTCATGAATATTACACTTTAGAATTCATTTTTATGTGTATGTTTAAAATAGCGCAACAATCATCATGTATAAATGCGCCGAGAGATCTAGACTCACAATTTTGCCATTTTTCAAAATTTAAATATCGTGATTGCTATTAAAGAATATTACATGAAAGCTATGTGATAAAGTCTGTTTCTTCATTTAGTAAATTATAGCAACAGATGTGGAAGAAAGGAATATATATAGTCTATATAACGATTGATTTGTTTAATGTCAGTTTAACACTATGTTAAAAAATAAAACCACGTTAAAACGTCACATGAACTGTGTTACAAAGAGATACGTGACGTCGTAATCACGTGATTTTATTGTTTTATTTAGATCACTTCTTTAATAACTATTTGAATAACCTCTGGCCAAAACAAAGCTAAGACAGTAAACAACACTTCGAGATTTGTTTGTGTTTTAGTGTGTGTGGGGGGGGGGGGGTCAGGGTGTCCGTGACATGTGTGAAGCCATCAGCATAGAAAATGGGGCGCAATAGAGTCATATTTTGTTTCCCTCTTTGAGAAGGTAAGCGGCTCTATGCCAAGTG
Organism: Radix auricularia; assembly: GCA_002072015.1. Classification (NCBI taxonomy): domain Eukaryota; kingdom Metazoa; phylum Mollusca; class Gastropoda; family Lymnaeidae; genus Radix; species Radix auricularia. Next base: position 27,367 of record MUZC01001539.1, read on the forward strand.
GGTAGATTGACACTAGAGAACCCCGAGTGCAAAGTTGGTTTCCCTTGGATACTGAAGCTCTGAACTTTTGTCTAAATTCTATACATTAATCATTAATATCTTGACCTGCACATTCCTACCGATTTACATGTATGGGCAAACAATTAGGCAAGTCAAAATATAACTGGCAAAGTATAGATACAACTGGTCAAGTATAGATACAACTGGTCAAGTATAGATACAACTGGTCAAGTATACATACAACTGGTCAAGTATAGATACAACTGGTCAAGTAGAAATACAACTGGTCAAGTAGAACTACAACTGGTCAAGAGTAGATACAACTGGTCAAGTGTAGATACAACTGGTCAAGTATAGATACAACTGGTCAAGTAGAAATACAACTGGTCAAGTATAGATACAACTGGTTAAGTAGAAATACAACTGATCAAGTATAGATACAACTGGTGAAGTAGAAATACAACTGTTCAAATAGAAATACAACATGTCAAGTAGAAATACAACTGGTCAAGTATAGATACAACTGGTCAAATAGAAATACAACTGGTCAAGTAGAACTACAACTGGTCAAGAGTAGATACAAGTGGTCAAGTATAGATACAACTGGTCAAATAGAAATACAACTGGTCAAATAGAAATACAACTGGTCAAGTAGAAGTACAACTGGTCAAGTAGAAATACAACTGGTCAAGTAGAAATACAACTGGTCAAATAGAAATACAACTGGTCAAGTAGAAATACAACTGGTTAGTAGAAATACAACTGGTCAAGTAGAAATACAACTGGTCAAGTAGAAATACAACTGGTCAAGTATAGATACAACTGGTTAGTAGAAATACAACTGGTCAAGTAGAAATACAACTGGTCAAGTATAGATATAACTGGTTAGTAGAAATACAACTGGTCAAGTAGAATACAACTGGTTAAGTAGAAATACAATTGGTCAAGTATAGATATAACTGGTTAGTAGAAATACAACTGGTCAAGTAGAATACAACTGGTTAAGTAGAAATAAAACTGGTCAAGTATATATATAACTGGTTAGTAGAAATACAACTGGTCAAGTAGAAATACAACTGGTTAAGTAGAAATACAACTGGTCAAGTATAGATACAACTGGTCAAGTAGAAATACAACTTGTTTAGTGGAAATACAACTGGTTAGTAGAAATATAACTGGTTATACAACTGGTCAAGTATATATACAACTGGTCAAGTATAGATACAACTGGTCAAGTATAGATACAACTGGTCAAGTATAGATACAACTGGTCAAGTAGAAATACAACTGGTTATACAACTGGTGAAGTATAGATACAACTGGTCAAGTATAGATACAACTGGTCAAGTATAGATAGAACTTGTCAAGTAGAAATACAACTGGTTTAGTAGAAAAACGACTGGTTGAGAAGAAATACAACTGGTTAAGTAGAAATACGACTGTATAAGTAGAAATACAACTGGTTAGTAGAAATACAACTGGTTAGTAGAAATACAACTGGTTAGTAGAAATACAACAGGTTAGTAGAAATACAACAGGTTATTAGAAATACAACTGGTCAAGTAGAAATACAACTGGTCAAGTAGAAATACAACTGGTCAACTAGAAATACAACTGACTGGTTAGTAGAAATACAACTGGTTATTAGAAATACAACTGGTCAAGTAGAAATACAACTGGTTTAGTAGAAATACAACTGGTTATTAGAAATACAACTGGTCAAGTAGAAATACAACTGGTCAAGTAGAAATACAACTGGTCAAATAGAAATACAACTGGTCAAGTAGAACTACAACTGGTCAAGTATAGATACAACTGGTCAAGTATAGATACAACTGGTTAAGTAGAAATACAACTTGTCAAGTATAGATACAACTGGTTAAGTATAGGTACAACTGGTCAAGTATAGATACAACTGGTCAAGTATAGATACAACTGGTCAAGTATAGATACAACTGGTCAAGTATAGATACAACTGGTCAAGTATAGATAGAACTTGTCAAGTAGAAATACAACTTGTTTAGTAGAAACACGACTGTATAAGTAGAAATACAACTGGTTAGTAGAAATACAACTGGTCAACTAGAAATACAACTGGTCAAGTAGAAATACAACTTGTTTAGTATAAATACAACAGGTTATTAGAAATACAACTGGTCAAGTAGAAATACAACTGGTTAGAAGAAATACAACTGGTTATTAGAAATACAACTGGTCAAGTAGAATACAACTGGTCAATTATAGATACAACTGGCTACGGTCAGGAAATGAAGGAGTAACCTGATTTCGCTTACGTGAAAGAACACTTTTCTATGACGTCATTCCTGACGGAACTTATCTACACAATTTCACAACTGTAGATGAGATGAGATTTGATGAGATGAGCGTTTTTTTTCCAGATTAAACATCAAAAAAAATTATTATTGTTTGTTTTGTTTTCAAATACACATTGAAACATTTTCTTTTGAAAAGAAACCAACAAACGTATAATTGTAAGCGCAAATGTTTTTTTAAAAAATAACAAACTCTAAGCTCAATACATCTTCTAATTATGATATTAAAATTTGAATGGTTTAATTTGATGCAGCACCTGGAGATTATCGACGTAAGCTCGGGTCTGTCCTAGTGCCAACATTCCTAAACATTATGCACAAAGAGGACATGAATTTGTGTTATAATGCCGAAATAAAGTTTTTATAAAACATTATAATTAAGCTGAAATACGAATTGGGAAATAATATCATAACACGACCAAGTCTAGACATTATACATATCATCTTTCAGTTGTTGTTTTTTAAACTCAATAAACATTCAGAGCTATTTTAAAACTTGAATTTCATTCTAAAATGTCGGAGGTGATCGATAAATGAACAACATTTACACGGAACAAATCAGCGTCTTTTATTGGTCTCACACTATACCACCACAACCTATCAAAGTGGATCATTGGGACTATAAATTGTGGATTTGTCTTTAAAAAATTTGGACGATTAAAGTGGATATATCTTACAACCTTTGGGACAATAAATGTGGATATGTCTTAAAATCTTCGGACGTTAAAAGTGGATATATCTTAAAATCTTGGGACGTTAAAAGTGGATTTATCTTAATACCTTTGAGACTATAAAAGTGAATATATCTTAAAACATTTGGGTCTATAAAAGTGAATATATCTTAAAACCTTTGGGTCTATAAAAGTGAATGTGTATTAAAACCTTTGGGTCTATAAAAGTGGATATATCTTAAAATCTTCGGACGTTAAAAGTGGATTTATCTTAAAACCTTTGGGTCTATAAAAGTGGATATATCTTAAAACCTTTGGGTCTATAAAAGTGAATATATCTTAAAACCTTTGGGTCTATAAAAGTGAATATATCTTAAAACCTTTGGGTCTATAAACGTGAATATATCTTAAAACCTTTGGGTCTATAAAAGTGAATATATATTAAAACCTTTGGGTCTATAAAAGTGAATATATCTTAAAACCTTTGGGTCTATAAAAGTGGATATATCTTAAAATCTTGGGACGTTAAAAGTGGATTTATCTTAAAATCTTTGGGTCTATAAAAGTGAATATATCTTAAAACCTTTGGGTCTATAAAAGTGAATATATCTTAAAACCTTTGGGTCTATAAAAGTGGATATATCTTAAATCTTGGGACGTTAAAAGTGGTTTTATCTTAAAACCTTTGGGTCTTTAAAAGTGGATATATCTTAAAACCTTTGTGTCTATAAAAGTGGATATATCTTAAAATCTTGGGACGTTAAAAGTGGATTTATCTTAAAACCTTTGGGTCTATAAAAGTGGATATATCTTAAAACCTTTGGGTCTATAAAAGTGAATATATCTTAAAACCTTTGGGTCTATAAAAGTGAATATATATTAAAACCTTTGGGACTATAAAAGTGGATATGTATTAAAACCTTAATCGTTTTTGTTTGCTTTTTTGGGTGGCGTCCCCTTTTTAAAAGCCATGTGACCTCATGAAATTGAAAAAAAGTCATTTTCAATTAAGTTTTTTTTTCTCCACAAAATAGAGGAAGATTGCATTTTACTATAATACATAATGAATATTTTTCCTTGACAGTTGGCGACTTCCCGAAAACCTGTCGCGACCTCCAAGGGGCCGGGTGGGGGTGGTGATCGCAATCTACAGGTTTCGAACCGCTGCATTAATAGATTAAACTTCTTTCAAATGCATTGTATTAAAACGGAGCATGGCTTTTGTCCAGTGCGGCTTTGATCTGTAAAAAATGAAAAATATATATAAAACATATTCAGATGTGTCACAACATGTGACCGAACAGTCGTATAAAATTAAATCATCAGAGACATTGTCATAGTCCATGGCGGATTAAGGGGGGGGGGCTAAACGGGATATAGCCAGGAGCCCCCGACGTTTTTGGGGCCCCCAAACTTTTTATATTTATAATAAAAGTGTACAAATGTTTGCACAAACCCTTGAAAATATGATAAATTTAATAAATTAATAAATCATATATATTAAACTGATCGCTACTCAGACCTGAGTCTTAATAATCGAAAAACTTGATTTGATTGGCTCACTAAAAGAACATATTATAAAATATGGTTTATATTTTTTTTTAATTACAAAATTTTTATAAGGTTTGCTGGCTGTGTGGAAAAGTATAGGCTATTTATGTTAGCGATGTCGGGATCGATTCTCATTGGGGGAATACGTTTTTTTAATTTTTTTTCTTTTCACACTCAGTTATTTAACAGTTATTTAAAAGTATTTTAACAATTATATCTTCATGTTCGTTTTTTCCCCATGATTAATATTAAGTTACAGTCTTATATTAGCTGCTAGCAATCATTTTATTTAAAGGGACGCTGGCTCGAAAGGGCCCCCGTTAGATTGCAGCGAGGGCCCCGTGCAGTCTTAATCCGTCTCTGGCCATAGCCCACCCACACTCCCCTGTAAACAAATACCCAGCATTTCCTCTTGAATACCTCCACACAGTTGACAGGAAACAAAGCCCTCGTTGGCAAGGAAGGGGGGTGGTGTGGTGGTGGTGGCAGTGCCCCAACATACGCCACGGCTCACGACCCAGATGAATCAGTTTAAGAATAAAAAAATGTCACGTGACTTAATGGTATAAAATTCGATTTTTTTTCTTTGAGCTTCACCGCCATTTATTTTTATTCCCCCACCTCCCCTGCTTTCTTGTATTCTATAACTAAACTATTGACCAGCCTGAGCGTCCTTTAACATCTGTGAAGTCAAAATATCAATCGGTCTGTTTCTTTAATTCCACCCACTTCTGTGCGAAGGTTAAAAACTGTAACATTTACAAGAGTTGTAAAAAAATGTGCAGTGACATTGGTTTAGATGACATTCAATAATACAATCACTTTCATTTTTGTGAGTTGACTTCAGTCTTACATGCATCCATTAGCGTCACTAGGGGTGCGGTGGGGGCGTGCCGCCCCCGGTGACACCATCAAGGGGGTGACAACAAAATGTGAAATAAATTCTATGTGTTCCCGAGACTTGGCATTGGAAAACTCGGAGGAGTTCTGTGTGTTGAGTCGTGAAGGGGTGACACCATGAGCTACCGCCCCGGGTGACACCGAACCTAGTGACGCCTCTCTCTCTCTCTTTCTCTCTCTCTCTCTCTCTCTTTCTCTCTCTCGTACTCTCTTGTTTTTATTTAAATGTTCCAATGCATTTTAAATATACCTCATTGACATATAATTATTATTAGGAAAAATATTTTTTTTATATAATAGATATTCTTCTAAGACATTCTCAAATTTGATTCCAATAGGTCCAGACAACTTTTAAAAAAAGACTTAATTGACATAACATTCTTAAAAATAGCCGAGGCAGGGTCACTGACAATATTGAGACTGAGGACCACCACTGAAACGTTTTTTAAAGCTCTGTAAACCCGACAACACCTGGGACAACGACAATCGATAGGGTCAAGGTCACTTTGGTCAGTAAAATAGCGTGTGTGTGGGGTGGGGGGAGTGATTGCTCTTTGGTCAGTAAAATAGCTCTGTGTGGGGTGGGGGTGGAGGTGATTGCACTTTGGCCAGTAAAACACTTTTTGTGGGTGGGGGTNGGGGGCGATTGCACTTTGGCCAATAAAACAGTTTGTGTGGGTGGGGGGTGGGGTGATTGCACTTTGGCCAGTAAAACAGTTTGTGTGGGTGGGGGTGTATGTTCTTTGGCCAGAAAAACAGTTTGTGTGGGTGGGGGGTGATTGCACTTTGGCTAGTAAAATAGTTTTTAAGTGGGGGAGTGATGGCACTTTGGTCAGTAAAATAGTTCGTGTGGGAGGGGGGAGCAGTGGCACCTTGGCAAGTGTGGATAGTCCCTTTTTCACCGATTTTCCTGTTAACAAAAGATTTTTTTAAACGACGTTTTTATACGTGGACTAAAAAGATTTAATATGACTAAAACATTAGGCGGACGCTTATGAAGTGTTTGGTATAAAAATTTAAGATTTATAATTTAGAAGGGAAAAGAGAGATCTATAAGTGAGAGAATGAGTGAAATGCATATGTAAAACCTCATGAGCACCACCACACGTTTTAAGTGGTGACCCGTCAAAACGGCCCTTGACAAAACGGCCCTTGACAAAACGGCCCTTGACAAAAGGGCCCCGACAAAACGGCCCCGGCAAAACAGCCCCGGTCAAAACGGCCCGGACAAGACGGCCCCGGTCAAAATGGCCCCGGACAAAACGGCCCCGCACAAAACATTCTAAATTTAATGTGTAATGAAAAATATTCCTTTTAGGCTAGATGTCTAGGTGTGTGGATGTATGAACGGGTGGGTGTGCTGATATGTGGATGTTTGTGGATTTAATAATCTCCAAGGGGATACTTGAGCTCGAAACACATGACAAACGAGGCGTCCATGGTAATAAACATACGATAGTTACATATCACGAGCTAGCCACATACCACACCCTAGCCATACGCCACACCCTAGCCATACGCCACACCCTAGCCATACACCACACCCTAGCCACATACTACACCCTAGCCACATACCACACCCTAGCAATACACCACACCCTAGCCACACACCACACCCTAGCCACACACCACACCCTAGCCACATGCCACACCCTAGCCACATACCACACCCTAGCCACATACTACACCCTCGCCACACACCACACCCTAGCAATACACCACACCCTAGCCATACACCACACCCTAGCAACACCACACCCTAGCCATACACCACACGGTAGTTATACATCACATCACTAGAATAAAATCCATGAATTAATCACACCACCCCCCCCCCCCAGTGGTTGTAATGATACCATAAACGTTCCTGTTATCACGTACATCAAAGAAACCACGAGATTGGGATATGTATGAGTTTAATAGTAAATTTTAGAATTCGTAAAATAAAAACTCCTCTCGTTTTAAGTCTCGCTTTAAGTATTGGGTGTCAAGAGATTTTTTAAATGTCTTCGAGGAAAAGAAAAAGTTTTAAATAAATTAAAATTATACATATTTTTATTCTAATTAACATTCACACTTATTTTTTTTTTACCTTTGTTTTTTTTTCTTCTTATTTTAAAGTTTGGGTCAACAATCTATTTTTAAATCCTTCATATTAACTTCACCGTCGTCTCCTCGTCCGTACGCCGGAAAACATTAGTAAAAAAATGACCAACTTTCCGTCATGCTATCGGGCTGAAATTTTGCAAATAGACTTGTGTCAACTAACAATTCATTGTATCAAAATTTTATATCGATCTAATGCACCGTAATTAAATTAATGCACTTTTAGTCAATTTCTACATAAATGTATGATACCCGTCTGTTGTTGTTTACATCCACGAGTTTGCCGAGTTCACTCAGACGATCGATGACCACACCCCCAACCCCGCCCGTCCCCATTTTAGAGCATTTGGGAGTTAAATCACTTCAGTCTGTTAATGTTTGTTTTGAATGTAATCAATACTTTTAGGTCTGTCTCATATCATACATGAAGGATTTTTAGTCAAAAACTTTGTTTTTACGGGTTGTTGAATTAAATCCTTTATATTAACTTCACTGCCGTTTCTCTCAGTCGTGGTCCGTCGGAGCGGCGGAAACACTAAACACCAATAACTCACTTCCCGTAATGCTAACGAGCTGAAATTTTGCACATAGACTCGTGTCACCTACAAATGCATTGTATTAAATGTCAGATCGATCGAATGTACCGTAATTAAATTAATTAACTTTTAGTTTATCTCTATATAACTGAATGGTAGCCGTCTGTTGTTGTTGACATCCACGTGTTTGCTGGAGTTCAGTCAAGCCATCGGTGACCACCCTCCCTCCCGTTTTACAGCAAATAGAGTTCAGTTACGTTCAGTCTGTAAATTTTTGTCGCGCTTACTATTATTTTGAATATAATCCATACTTTTACTTCTGTCTCATATATATATATATAAGGGATTTATAGTCAAAAACTTTGTTTTTACGTGTTGTTTAATTAAATCCCTTACGTTAACTTCGCCGTCGTGTTGTGATCTCTCTCTGTCTTGGTCGGGCGGGTGGAATAACAAAAGTAAAAAATGACCCCCTTTCCGTGATCCTATCTAGCCGAAATTTTGCCCGTACACTTGTGTCACCTAACAATGCGTGGTATCAAAATTTTAGATCGATAGAAATATAGTAATTATATTAATGAATTTTTATTTATCTTCACGTATCTCTACGAAGCCATCTGCTATATTTAAGCTCAACGGTTCACTGAATTTCACTCCATCCCCGTGTTTTTATGCAAGGGGGGTTCAGTCACGTTCAGTCTAAAAGTTTGTCGTGCGGTGCGTAATGTACTGAACACTATAATCACTACTTTTAGTTCTGTCTCATATATAAGGAATTTATAGTTAAAAACTTTGGCTTTACGGGTTGTTTATTTTTTCATAATCTCCTTGTGTGCAGTTCTTGCGTTTTTGTGGTTGCCAACAGGTCTTGGGAGGAAGGGGTGGGTAGGGCAGGTCATCATGTGACAATTCCTACATTATATTAGCAGCCATGACATTTAGAGAGATAAGGGGCCGGTAGGGCTGGTCATCATGTGACAATACCTACATTATATTAGCAGCCATGACATTTAGAGAAAATAAACTTGGTTGTAAGGCGTCAGCTTGGTGTACATCTATTTGTGTTTGAACGGCGTCAGCTTGGTGTACATCCATTTGTGTTTGAATGGCGTCAGAGCTTGTCGTACATCTATTTGTGTTTGTACGGCGTCAGCTTGGTGTACATCTATTTGTGTTTGTAAGGCGTCAGCTTGGTGTACATCTATTTGTGTTTGTACGGCGTCAGCTTGGTGTACATCTATTTGTTGTCCCCAAGTTTTGTTCAGCGAGCTCACAACCACATCCAGCATCTACTTTGAAGGTCAAGGTTGTGGGTAGGAGAAAATTATCTTTCAATATAAATGAGGATTTCCCAAATACAATGTTATTTTTTTTAAGGGAAATAATTCTAAACTGACGATCAGTCTACACTTGCATATCTTAAAACACAGACAATAAAAAATGGACTTACAATATAAATGTATCTAGAAATGAACTATGTACCACAGGCGATCGAATAAGTAGAAAATAATTTTATATTATTTTAGAAGGCAACGCTCAAAGCAATTATGACTCGAAAGGAATTTCGGTGATAAAAAAAGTGAAATAGCGATATTCAGCTTTCGAATACAGACGCGTCCCTTAGCTACAATGATTCATCGATCGTCTGGAAATCTTTCCGGTATATATATATATATATAAGTTTAAGTTTAATTAAATTAGAATCCACATATGTTACTTCAATGTCATTTTTATTTATCTAACCTGAACTCAGATATTTTTAATAACTTTTCAAATCAGTTTGCAATATGACGTAGCAGTCTCGGAATGTTTTCTTGCATGTATTGTTACGATCTCCCTTGGTTCATGTATTGTCTCCCATGGTTCATGTATTGTGTCCCTTGTTTGAAATGTTTTATTTTCATGCAGTGAGGCACGGCTCCCCGCTCCACGAATAAATCTTTTGTGTGTGCCTGCAAGTTGGGATTTCTCTGTGACGTCATTCTTCCTGCTAAATGCGTTGATTGATTTTGATTGATTAATTTAATGTTATGTTGTTTTATTCTGTCAACAGGGTAAGAGGTTTAAAAATAATATTTTTCATTAACATTTAAGTGTCTTATTTTCTTATCTAGAATTTTTTTTAAATATTCGTTTACGTAAACGCAACAGTTCTTTTCTATCTACCTAACAGTAGAGGGGTCATATATAGACTAAAGTAAATATCTATATGCAGCTACGTCACTTGAGTTGGAGTCAGCCCGCCCCCTAGTGACCCACCCCATAGACCTGTTCCGAGTCTGCTAATACTAAGGTACTGGAAAATACAAAATCTACATTTCGGTGTCACCCCTTGTGATGGTGTCACCTCTTGTGATGGTATCACCCTTTGTTATAGTGTTACTCCTAGTGATGGTATCACGTCTGGTCATTACCAGTTTCTATAAGATAGCTCTTTTGGCTGCCTTGAAAGAATCGCCAATGCTATAAATGGTCATGTTCCATAAGGACTGACCACCGGTCACATAGGGTGAATAATCTACGAGCTGACCTCAAGACTTGGTTTCCAGAGAACCAGGGGTCAAAATAGAAATGTCCACTCATGTTTTACACAGAACAAACTTTTACGATGAATTAGGGTTTAAACCTAAACATTCGTTGGTATTATATACTACAAGTTACATACATCCGTTCGTTTATGGGTAAAGACAACAACATGCCCCTAAAATGAACGTCAGGTCTGCAGTACAATAGAAAGCTTGATCATATCTATATCGCAGTCCTAATCCAAATGATACAAGTTTTTAAAGTAAGTCTAATAGAGTAATTAAAAGAAGTACATGGCCTTTTACAGGAAGTCTATAATAGAGTTTTTTTTAAAGATGTACAATATGTCTTATAGAGTTTTTAAGAGATGCTAATTAACTTTTGAACCTGGAAGGAAATCTATAATAAGTCAATGTCAGTTCTTCGAGTATCCCAGTGTTAAGAAATAAAGTATAATGTAACATAAAGCAAACATTAAAATTCAAATGTACAGTCGTGATCTGTAATTCCGAAGTTAATCTCTTAACACCAAATGGCGCCATGTCTTGGCATTAGAAAATAAAAAATAAAAATCCGTTAAAAAAACAAGTTTTTATGATAAATCCTTTATATACTATAAGGATGTTTATTATAATACGCAGGGCAAAACAATTCAAAAATACAAAATTCTAGTTATGTCTCGTAAAACGTGTTTAATATAATGCGCACTGATCGTGAATATATTTTTAGCGCATTTTCGAGAAGTCGAATGCGCTATTGCACCCGTTTTGTCCGTCCGTCCGTCCGTCCGTCTGTCATCACCCTAGATCTCAGCATCCATAAGTCCTAGACCCATGATGTATATATGTTTTTTGTATGTCCTGATCTGCCATTTGTGCATCAACACTCAGTTACTCGATCCGTTAATAAATACCTTTAAAACTACCAAAAAACATTGCGAATCGAGAGATAACACTGGCGCAGGCAACGGCCGCCATTGCCGGAAGTCGAATACATCGTTTTTCAAGCATTGAAGAGTTAAAGTTATTGGTTAGTGGTGCGAAAGCGTGCAAAAGAATTAGTGTTTTTTTTGTTGACGTCATTAGAATATGTGTAAAAGTTTAGAGAGTTTTACGTCATCATTTGTGGTGACTTCAATCAAGATCTTAGCGGCCCAGGGGCAGAAATTGAAAACTTTTTCGAAACAAGCTTCAACATTCAACTACTTTCAACAAGATTGGCAACCACGATCTATCAAACAACAATTGATGGAGTATTTGGGCGATTAGCTGATTACAATTTAGAATGTTTCATTTATGAGTCCTATTTCAGCGACCACAAACCACTTGTAGTTAGATTAAAGAGAAAATAAAAAATTTTAAAATGTAAAGAAATGACTTTTAAATAATTTTTTTTTCAGGTATATTCATTACACAAGAAAATTCATAAAAATATGTCTAAAATCTAAACACAATTACTGATAACTACATAATGCTGATATCTAACATAAGTACTGATACATAATACGAAAATGCGCTAACACGTCCTGAGTCCAAAAAGGGACCAGGCTTAACATGATTTTTTAAAATATTGTCAATATAATGCGCACAACATTGAGCGACATGAAAGCTTGTTGAACAGAATACGCACCACGACACTCTAACTAAAAAATTAACATAATACATAGAGATAAATTAAATAGTTTTAAAAATTTAATTATTCAATTACAGTACATTGGATCGAACTTAAATTTTGATACGTCATGTTTATCATTGGTACAAGTCTGCCCGCGAAATTTCAGCTCGCTAGCTTACGAGAAAGTGGGTTAAAAATCGTTCTAAAGTTTTTTTCGGCAAGCAAGTACGCAAGGGCTCAGACACCACAAGTTAATAAAAAGAATTTAAAAACAGAGGCCTTTGTGTGACCTTTATGTTTCTGACTAAGAAACTGAGCCTTACTGAAGACCACATTGAGACAGGGCTAATTACCTCCCTTAGTTTTGACTTCCAATAGTCCTTGTCATTTCTAAAACCGGAAAAGTCATAACTCATTATGTCGTACTCTATTTTTAGATTAAATTTTAGCGGAGTAAGGTTTTGAAGCACAAATACAGTCGAATCTAGTCTATAAGCTCTGAAAATTGGTAGGATTGTTTAATTACGAAACTGTTTTTATTCCTTGTTCAAGTACAATAAGCGGTCTTAAATTAACCAATATTTAGCAAACAGCTGATAAGATACCTGCTTCTCAATTTAGCTACAATTACTTATTGATTCGTATATTTTGTTAAATTTTTATGTTTATCGTCCCAAAAACATATAAGACATATTTCGATATATGTTTGTGTGTGTGTATATAGGCCTATATATATATATATATATA
>MUZC01001540.1:0-64295 GCA_002072015.1 Radix auricularia
ATATATATATATATATATAAATCTCCTCATGGCTTAACCATGCCGCATACCAAGGAAGCTGTCATAAACTGGATACTTTAGGCGCCCTGCCTCGCTCTCCAGGCATGCGCAGATAAACGTATTTCAGATGCTACCTGACGAACTGTCCTTATTCCCCGGCTTTCCCTGACTCCATCAGATTAAAAATTGCACTTTACCATAACGCGCAGACAATTCTCTGTTATATTAGCTTTTGCCATGACAATAAATAAAGCACATATGTCTGTATTTTCCAAAACCTGTTTTCAGTCATTGACAATTGTATGTTGCTCTCTCCAGAGTCCATTCTTTTCATTCACTCAAGGTCGTTTGCCTTAACCCACTCCATTTGGACAACTGTGTTTTTCAGGAAGTCTTCACCCGTCACTAAATCATTAGCGGCGTATGCTACGACCCGGGTCGACTAGTTATAATTAAAATGCTTTTAGTTATGTCTCGTAAATAACGGATTTACAGCTAAAATGTTGTTTTTTACGAGTTATTTTACTATAGATTTTCTTTTCATTCTTTTCTGCTTTCACTACGCCTTTACAGTTATTCATCACACTCAAAATACACCCGTGTCCATCGAGCACCCCTGGATCACTGCAGTGCCAATCAGGGGGATAGAGCCCACTTTGGTAATCAATGGGCTAGATAATTGTATTGGGGTTATGTCATATAACCTAGATGAAAAAAAAAAGAAAATTCAGCTTTCTGATTCTGCTAAAAAGACATATGTTAATATATGTTTTTGCTACGTGTCCTACGTATTCACCGTGACACTGTTTTCTGGTTTATTATGAGAAATTTCTGCTTTGGTTCGGATGTCGACATACATCGAGCTACGTTACTTTTTTTCTTGATAATTTTACACCTCATTGCTATGAAAATAAATGTAAATCTATATATCTACAATTAGTTCTCCGAATTTATTTTTTCTCATAGTTTTAAAAGTAGATTATGTATATTCTACACAGAACCACAATTTCTAATAGATTTTTTTTTCTTGAGAAGTCGATCCTATAATTAAGTAATTTACTGCATGTGTATTATTTTTAAAACACAGTTATTTGTATTTCACTAATCTGTTTACCATTTACACTTAAAGTAAATCAAAATTATTGGCTGTGAATAGTTTAAACATTTAAATTACCGTTGCTGCGTGTAGGTGGGTTACTGTAACCAATGCAAACAGCACAAAGTCCAGTCTCTGTATCACAAAATTTACCACAAGTAGGGAGACATGTTTTGGCGCATTCAAGACCCCAAGTTCCCGGAAGACATTCTAGAAATTAGAGCTCGATTTTTAGACGTAAGGCACGTTCTTCTTTGCACTCTTATTAAGCATTTTAAAATTTAAGAAAATAAATAAAATAATAATTATACCATAAGTAAGAGTAAAACTATAACAAAGTATTTTTTCTGGCATTTATTTTTAACAGAAACCGATGACAAAAAAATCTGATTTTATACTATTACTACCAATAAATTCAAATAACTATGATTTTCATTCATGGCATAAACATGTCTTATATATTTTAAATTTTTTATTACTTTTCACAAAAGCACTGTGTAATTCTTACCTTCGAATGTCTGCACTTCACATAAGGTTAGCAACTCTGAACTAGAGTTGACGCTAACACCATTTACAGGCACACTTCTTTCATTGTAGGGCACAGTTACCGTGTAGATTAACTGGGCTGTGGTACGAGGGTCCTTGTAAGAGAACACCGAAGACTTATTGCTGTTGAAAGTTTGTAGTCCGAATTGTATCAACCTTTCAGGACAGCATTTGTTTACTGGAAAAAAAATAGTGAAAATGTAAAGCATTTATGGGGTAATCATCAAAAACACTTTTTATTTCAATGTTAACGATTCGTGAAAATAAGTCAATGAAATATTTATCATTATGATTCTATAGACATTACGCATTTTAAAATTGTATTTTAATCTTTCACGTTTGTTTCAAATTAATTGTGTTTGCTTAAATAGGTTTTAAAAAAGAAAATGTCATAATATTATTTTAAAAAAAAAAACTTTATTTCAAAGATATTGCTTTTGAGAGTTTTGAGTGATAAACATTTAAATTCAGAGTTAAATTTCATAAGGCTTAGGTACAGAAATAAAAATAAAAATAACTCAGCTGAATCTTTCGATTAAGTCATGTCCAATAAAATACCTATGGAGCTCATTTTGGCAAAGAAATACATTTTTAAAAGTCGAATGTAAAATAAAAGGGAGGAAGAAAAAGCTGTATTTTTAACACTTGAATCGTTTTTCTTTACCAACGTTTGTAACAATATTTCATACTTGGATTGTTATAGTCATATCTGTTGTATAAAGCAATTCTGTTAATGTAGCGATACTGTGAAAATGTCACAGTCCATTTCGGAGAGGGATCGCCGTTCAAGGTGTGGGAGCATGTGTTGTTTTGCAAGACGCTGTCCGTGTTGCCATCTACTGCATTAGATGCTAGGGCTCTTTCGATTCCTTCAGCAGTGTAAATTGTGGTCTGAGTCGTATTCTGTTTTATTGCTACATTACGACCTACATTTTTTTATATATAAGTAATGTTTATTATTTTGATAATTTTAGCCTTTTTTTATTTTGCAGAAAGTATAAATTTAATTTAAATTAATACTGAAAATGAGAATGTTGGTTTAAATTAAAATAAAAAAAACAAGTTTTCGTCTGTTTCTGTTAATAGCTTTTGAAGTAAATGGTTTGTTTTTTTAAAGTAAAAAAATTATACATATTAACACGTAAAATTAATGCCTTTTCAAATGCACTATTTATTTTAAGAAAATATATGATTATTGTATAATATAAAGATGCGAACTTTTCGCAATTAGTGTCAAAAGCGATTATAGTATAATGGTATAAACTTTAAAGGATTGTACATTAGAACCACAGATTTATACTTATCTGTTTGTTTAATTATTGTTGATATATATTTTTTTCATGGATTAATCGTTAATTTCGATTAAAGTCAGAAATCTCAAGAGTAGTATTGAGTTATTTTCCCTGTCTCATAGACAAAATAAAATTATGCATTGAACTTTTTAAACTGCTATGGAAAATTGTACTATGTTCCTCAGCGATACAGATCCTGTGATCTGGGCTGTTATATTGATTATTAATAATTTTTTGGATAAATTGAAAAAAATATTTTCTTGAATTTTAATCGAATTTCTAACGATTAAATTTGGGTTAATCCATAATGAATGGATACAGTTTTTAACTACTAACCAAGAAATTGTTTTAGTATGAGAGAGGAAGAAGTAAAAAGTAGTAAGGTGCTCTACAATATATACGCACTAGCAATATACCTGCGCATGGAATGCGACAGTTTATCTTCTATAAATAATTTTATTAAATAGTTAACAATATTCTAATAATTAAATGTTTGGTATGTATTTATGTGTGCAAAAACCTTAAGTTCGCCCTTCTGGCTAAAATATAAGTAAATTTTCGGCCGAGTTGGTCGTTGGTCAGTACTATACATACGAAAAATGCATTTATCTAATTCTTAGACAATTTTACAAAATATAAATAGATCTATGAAGCTTAACAACAATTCAATACGATATTAATTTAATTTTAAATACTGCATAGAGACATTTCTTATAGCCAGAGAACCAACGTAGCAAGGGATTGCATTTGGAATAAAACACAACTTATATTTGATAAACTGATAGAATTTAGTTAACTTAGATCTAAATGATGAATATCAAAATAAAAATAAAACAATTTAATAATTTCAAATTTAATTTATGGTATGGATTTACTCACCTCCGCTAATGTAAAGAGAACACAGTGACGTCACACTTTCTCCTCTAATTATTACCTGCATGACATCTACTGGCATTTGACAGCTAATGTCAATAGTTTTAGAGTCTAGCACATACATTTGAGAATTGTTGCAGGAAGTTTCTGCTAAGGTGTTTACGTTTGTTCTGAATGAAAGTTTAAACTTTCCAGCGTAAGCTTGAGAGAGAGAGAAAAAAAGTGTCTGTTTTTATTATTTCAGAATTAGTAACAAATATTGTTCATTTAAGCCAGGGATGCCCAAACTTTTTGCATGGTGGGCCATATTCCTTTATGCAAAGATATTCGCGGGCCGGGTTAAAATAATAATATAAAAATGACATAGTTTGATGAGTTTTTATTGTAAAATTTTAATGTGAATGGTGAAACTGAGATCTTGAATGCAGTAAGTGGTGAGGTCAGGCTCAATGCTATGGTTTTGATATGTATGATATCACGTAGTTGAGAGTCACTTATTCTCGTCCTCACACAGATCTTGTTAAAATTCATAACTCAAAATGTCTGCTTACACAAGTATATCGAGCCAAACAAGCTAAGCATTTTTTTAAAAACAAATGTTCGAATTCCTTTTAATATATAAAAGTTCAAGAGAAGAAATTGTCTGCTGCGACATTCAGCATCAGTTTGCAGCTCAATGAATTCCCGCTGCAGATTGCCGCAGTATTATCAAAATCTAAAGAGAAATATGAAGATTCAACAAAAACAACCATGTTTATCTGTTCAATAGTTATTAAGTAATGAAAGCGTCTTTGAAATTCGTCAGCCAAGGATGTGATATCTGCATCATACCTATGCATTTGCCAATTGAAGCTTCTTTCTGATAAACTTGTCATGATCTCCTGCAGTGAAGGGAAATGTGTGGATTAGACTGCATTTGAAAAAGTTCCCTTTGAAAAAGTTGCAGCTTGCTCCCAAAGTCCTTGATATGTGAATATAATTGGCTTACCACTGCATTGTGCCCTTGGAGAATTGTTTTAAGAAGGTTTATTTGTCTTTTCACATCAACCGATATTGCAAACTATGCAAGACAAGCATCAGATAGTTCTGGAAATGTTTTTTCCTTATATTCCATGTACTACCCAATTTCCTTTTTAATGTGTAGATGCGCTGAAGTGCTGTCCCCCGACTAAACCCTCTTATATCATTGTCATACATAACATCTTTGTATTCTCTCTGGATGTCAAGAAGACACTGCTGAAACTGGCTGTAAAACAGGGTTTTAGAACAAATAGAGATCATGTCCTTTATCACTTGCTTAAGGACACGATCACATTAAAGGTGTTTAGCACAAAAAACTTCTTTATGTGTGAAGTTTACAGTGAAGTTTAGAAACTTTGCAAGCCTGACTAAGCTGACTTTATTACAGACAAGTTTTGCTAGTCAACTGCGCTCACGAGTCATGGCGATAGCCATCAGCAATAAATAAATATATCGTTTACTTGGTAATTTAACGTCAAAGACAGCAGAACAAACAGAACCGAATACATTTGTTCCCCTTGTCAGTCTTTAAGACTGAAGTCTAGTAATTGGTATACAATACAATGTTATCGACTTTTGTCATCCTTTGACGTTATCAAAACGGTAAACATTGTCGACTTTCTTATATTTAATGTTGCTAAAAATAATACGTTAATTAATTAATTATTTCAGATGAGGTCGCGGGCCAGTAAAAATTGCTTCGCGGGCCGGTTTTGGCCCGCGGGCCGCACTTTGGGCATCCTTGATTTAAGCCCACGTAAAAACGTCTATACCTTAAAAATATATAACTCTAAAGTACTGATCTTCTTCTGTAGCTGTTAATAATTATTTTCAATGTTGGAAGCACTCATGATTGCTTCAATTTATGGTTGTTGAGTAATTTTTTTCTCTCGTCATTGAAGTTTACTATCCACTATCAAATGCATTAATCTCAAACCTTTCGTCAAAAGTCAAATCTCAAAATTCTCCCTATCGCCTAATAATCAAAACTGAGTTCATAAAAACAGCAGTTCTTGCAATCTAAATTGTCAGCCCATTACAATCACGTACAAATTAACACAAAGCATACTCCACATTAAATTTCCTAAGACGGCTTACTTACACAAAACTTCATTTATCTATATTCATTTCTTGCCTGCTAAAATGGCTACATCCACAAATTGTAACAAAAAAAAAATTATAATAATTTTAAATAAAAATAAAAAGCAAAAAAAAAAAAAAAAAAAAATTAAAAAATTAAACATGAACGTAATTTTACTGAGATCTAATTAAAACGATTTCTAAAAGCATTGAAAAAGTTAAACTTATTAATGAAAAGAGATTATTACCTGTATCCTTAACATTAATTCTGAGCCAGTAAAAAGGATAAGTAATATTCCATGCTACAACCGCAGACTGTAAATTTTTGTCTTGGTTACAGGTAGAGTCATCTCTGTCATTTATCCATGTGTTAGATGGTTGCCCGGGGTTAGTGGTTATTACCGTGGAATCTACAGTGGTTAGATCCTCTGAAACAGATTTTATCATTAAAAAAAAACAGATGAAACTTAAATATATATATTTTTTAAAAAAGCAACAACAATATAAATGATTAATTTAACATTTACCCGTTATTTACTGCTATTAATGATTAAGTAAAATCCTTTCTTGAAATTGTCATTTTTTCACCATCTAGTATATTATTGTTTCGTGTTAAACACTATTCCTTATTAAACGTTTTAAAGAATTTAATATTGACTTTTTACTACATATATGAAGATATATAAAAGAAGAAAAAAGTTCCATGCCTGGTATGTTCGGTTTGGTTATCACAACCTGGTGTATTTAAGAAATGACTAATAGTCAATAGGACTATGATACATCTTTGTAAACATTATACTGTGTAACTCAGCGTACTGTTGTAATCTTCGATTTCAAATTGGCAATATCTTATCTTATCTTATATGTTACAGACGCTCCTTCTGTACAGAAGATTATTGCGTCCTACGTATTTCTATGGTTTGTGTTTATTCCTGTATTCTTACTAGAGTTTTCAATGATGATAAAGTGTTGGCTTTCCTGTTTTCTTCAGGCAACCCATTCCACGATCAAATACCGGACGGAAAGAAAGAAAACTTGTATGTGTTTGTTCTTGCATATGGAATAAGATAGGTGTTTTTATGTTTATGTCTATTTGAGGGTTGTATTAAGTTATCTTTGTGTTGTATTTCTAAATTAGAATTAATTGCCTTATGTATAATTACTAATTTACTCTTGGTTCTTCTATCCTCATGTGTTTCAAAGTTTAATGATTTAACTAATGGTGTTACTCTTGTCAGTTTTGAATGTTCTCCAGTAATGAATTTGGCAGCTCTTTTTTTGATTTGTTCTAACTTATCAATATTTTCTTTGGTGGATGGGTCCCATACAGAAGATGCATATTCTAGTATAGGTCTCACCAGGGTTAGGTAGCATTTTAGTTTTATATCTTTGTTACATTTGAGAAAGTTTCTTTTTATAAAGCCTAAGGTTTTGTTTGATTTTGTAATAACTTCATTGACATGGGGGTTCCAAGATAGTTTCTCATTTATTATGACTCCTAAGTATTTTGCATCTTTAGTTTGGGTTAGTTCTTTTCCATGAATGAAGTATTTTGAATTTATTTGTTTCTTTTTCTTTGTTACTCTTATCAATTGACACTTTTTCTGGGTGGAAGGACATACTCCAGTTAGTTTCCCATTTTATTAATTCATCTAAGTCTTTTTGTAAAATTTTGCTATCTTGTTCTGACTTGATTGTTCTGTAGATTATACAATCATCAGCAAATAACCTAACTTCAGTTCCTGTTGAGATATTGTTGGGTAAGTCATTTATATAAATTAAAAATACTAAGGGACCTAGGACAGTTACTTGGGCCAATATTATATTTAAAAAATTGAAATGACATGTAGCAGAAAATGTAAATTAATTGACATACTGTGGTCTCTGTTGTTTGATGGGCTTAAAGCGACAAAAGAGATTTTTGGTGCAGCAAATAAGAACACAATAATAAACTGTGCAGAAGGAGTGACAATGTAAAAACAAAATGGGAAGCGAACTGCTAAATCAGGGGTGGCGAACACGCGGCTATCGAGCCACGTGCGGCTCTGGGCCAAAATGAATGCGGATCTTTGCCTCTTATCATTATTTTGTATACTGTGGCTCTTTGCCAAGTTTGGATTTTGTGTTAGATACATCATCTTTCGATACTCATTCCTATGTCACAAGTTAGTGGAAAGGGAAACCTCTCTCAAGGTGTAAGTTCTGAGTACTTTCTAGATTCTAGGAAAACCCCTGCAAAGTGACTTGCGTCACTTCTGGGAAAACCCCTCTGAAAGTCAATGTTCCTTAATGAGTTCGGGGAAACCCCCTCCTTTAGGTCGAGTCTCTGCATCTCCCAACCTTTTGAAAAGAATGTTTTATAAATAAAGAGGCTCGGTCTTTTCCCGGACGCGAGCTAGTGCAGTTTAACGTTCTTTTCTTTAAGGGCAGGTTAAACCCCTAAAATCTTAATTTTGTGTTAAAATCAAAGCACCGGTCCATTCTGACTGACACTCATGTAAAGGAACTGCTCCGAGTGGCTACAACTGAATACAAACCTGATTTGCAGAGGTTTACTGAAAACAAAAGATGTCAGAAATCCCATTGAGAGTATCATCCCATCACTCCAACAAGGTAACAAAAAACACCTGACTGAGCATGTTATATTATGTGTTTAATATATTATTGTTAAAATTATTTGTTAAAATTATATGCTTTTGTGTGGTGTGGCTCTCTGACTCTCACAGTTTAAAATTTTGGCTCTTTTTGTCGAACTTGTTCGCCATCCCTGTGCTAGATCACCAGAAGATTCCAAAGAATATACGCGACCCCTCCCGCAGAATATAGGATCAGAATATAGGCCTTGATGGTCTATAACAGCAAGATGGAATAACTGCGTTTTGCTTCAAAGGGCGCTATGAGGTTATTCTGTCGCCGGCCCAATTAGCGTCAGCAATTATTGGGCTTAATCCTATATAGTACATAATAAATACATAATGTATTACAACTATAATAATTCAGTAATTTTAAACTTGTGAACACATTAATATAATCACCTAAGTAGTATAGCCTGTATCATTGAGTAGACAGAAACATTGATTATTGTTATTGTAATGAGATGCCAACACAATTTTGTTACATGAAAGAGATTTTAACAATAGTATACCTACGGTATTGACAAGCAAGGCCGAACCACCCTTTCAAACATTTGGAGGTGTCTGTACATTGTCCAGTGTTAAAGTTGCACATGTTGTTTTCACAGTTACATTTATATTGACAATTTGAACCAAACCATCCTTTGGTAGAGCAGCCTTGACATGAGAAAAAGGGGAATCTTGAATAAAACAAATATAAATAGATGCAATAAATAGATGCAAAATAAGTGCAATTGACATGTTGTTCTTATGTATGGGCTTTCAGCACAAGTAAGATGAAAAAGTGCACACTCTCTCTTAATTATCTTAAAGTTTTAAAGTTTTGTACTTTTTGCTTAATAGGAAAACGGAATTGAAGAATACAAGTAGGGCAGTCTCCCGCCTTCTTTCAAATTTTCATGTATTCTTTGCAGTCTTCAAAAGTGGTTTTTGTTATTGGTTGCAATAAGAAGTCAAAACTATTTGCTCGGCTCAAGTGTAAATTTATAAATAAGCTACATTTAGTACGAGATCAAAAGTATTAACGAGTTACAAGTATGACCTTGAAATCTCTTCATCCTCTTTTACTTTTATTCATTTTTTTATACTTTGGATTTCACCGCAGCTAAGTTTCTTCATTTTTTTTTGCGTTTTATTTGTGTATTGTATGTTCGTTGATAAAGGCTCTTTGCCGAAACGTTCGCTGTTTTGTTACGTCCGGTCAGGCTAACCCTTACCTTGTTTACGTCTTTTCCATTTAATTTTATTTAACGGACCGATTTTAGCTGCGTATGTATATCTGTTTAAGTTTGATAAGGTATTAATGATATTATCTAAGTATGGAACAGGACGTCTCACCCGGTTTCTTAGTGAGAGTCATATTTAATATTAAGGTAATAAAGTTCAGATAAATTTTAGGGTTCTGAACATCTCCTCGATACATTCTTTTGTCTCCTTTATTTCATTAGTTTAATTTTGCTTATCATCATCATCTTCAGTCCCGTGACCATTGCGGTCTTTTGGAGGGAGCGAATGGGACCATCAACAGACAACGATTTCAACAGTTACCTATCTTGAGCGGCGACCAATAATTGATCCCATTCATGTCCATTTCTTTATGTTGTCAAGCCAGTTTTTCCGTTGTCGATGTCTTCGGCGATCCCCCTCAACAATGCCATGAAGGATAATTTTGTTCAGGGTGTCATGTCGCAATACATGACCAAACCATGCAATCTTACGTCTCTTAATTGTTGTTATAACTGTTTCTTGACGACACAAAATAGAGTTTATTTTGTCGAAGACATATTCATTGGTCTTGTGTTCTAAATAGGAGTATGGCAAGTTATGAAAAGTTGAAGAAGGTCTTGCAAAGATGATACAAGAACTCTACAATCAGGCAAGCAGTGCAGGAGTATAAAGGCTGCGTAGGGGACTTCTTCAGAAATACGATAGGAGTCCACCAGGGCTACATTCTCTCACCTGTCCTGCCATGTTTAAAATCTTTCTTGTGATCACCACACGTCCATCTCTATTGGCGGAAGTCTCTATGCAACTTCAGATTTGCTAATGACAAATCTTTTGGCTGGAAATGTTAAAAAACTACAGGATCTCACTGACAAACTTGCAATTCGATTAGGTGCATATGGGATGGAAATCACCTCAGAGAAAAGCAATATATTGGTTAATACCTCAGTTGACAGTGTGGAGAACCTCGCAATAAACAAAAAAAAGCTGGGGGAGGTACATAACTTTAAATATCTAGGAGCCATTATATCTAGAGATGGTACCAGCGAAGCTTAAATTCAAGCTAGAATTTGGTCGGCAATGGCAACAATGACGAAGTTTACCAAACTCTGGAAGAACGAAAACATTATCCTGCCAACAAAGCTCAGTCTTTACAGAGCTTTGATTAAAACCATTGTGTCCCTTATAGATGTGAGACCTGGACACTAATGACAACTACTGAAAAAGCTGCGGTCATTAAAAAAAAACAAAAAAAACCCAAATGCATAAGGTTAATTCCCCAGATCTCCTATTCATTTAAATACCATACGAAATGCCCCGGATTTGGTGGTTTAGACTTGTCGTACAGCGGCAATGGTGTCGTCTAATAGTATCTTTGAAATGTATCAGCCCAGCACTTTTTTGATGTCTCTATGGAACAATCTGTTTGTGTTTGTCTAATAATTTTGACGCATTCAGTACGGTGAGCGGTTTGTTGACCTGCTGTTAATAATATTTGTGTAATGAATCCTGTAGACATAATGTTGTAAGTGCTTGTTGGTCAAATCCCACACTTGCTCAATCACTTACTAAATGTAGCATGTAAAATACTTTAAATCTATTCGAACCTCAGAAAGTATAAAAAAGTGTTTCTCAGTCAAACGCCCTAAAAACTTCCACCAGTTTATTAAAAGTTTTGAGACAAACCACTCAGAATTATTAGTTTTCAGAAGACTGCAGATACTGTCCGAGTTGTGGATTTTTCTGTCACATTGTTTTGGTATTAGTGAAATGCTTCTGAATTAACAGTTTCGCTGACTTAAATTTAATGAAAAAAAAAACAACATAATTTTTAATTTCAATCATTGCATGATTTTGAGTACCTCATTATAGTTTTAGAATCATAACAATTTTAGAACCGTTGCGGGTAGGGGTTAGGTCCAACAAACGTAATAGGAGACGCAACCCTTTAGTGGGATAGAGATTTTGGGATAATCTGATGATGGGCCATGAAAAATTTATTAGGACGCAGACCAGGCAGAAGACGTGCTTGTTTTGATGAAAGAGGAATAGTCGACCCCATCTCTAAATGGCAGTACCACTGTGACAGATGGTCATCGCAGTAAGCAGACTTAGCTGTCAATCATTCCACAGAGCTGAGGCTTGACCCCGAAATGACCTCCGGGAAGAAAATCTAACAACGCAATTGGTAGACAATATGCATGACAGCGGAGCAGTGACGTAGACGTAACAGTCACTCATATATTGGCCACAACCACTGACAAGAGGGATGTTGGGTCATACGCAAATCATATTTTGTATTCAGTCCTCGTAGTCTGTTCATCATTATTGTTAACCATATACTACTTTTAATCTATTCCATTTTGTATGTAATATTTTTCACGTATTAAATAAATATTCTCTCTGTTGTGTACAGAGGTGTTGTGCGTCATTTCGTTATTTATATTTTTTTAGATATTGTAGTATTTGTAATGTAGTTCTAGTTTAACACTAATACTAATACTCATTTAAGTAAGTATTCGTAAAATTGGGGGCTAGAGCCAAATTTAATAATATACCCTAGACAACGGAAACCAAAGAAGTAACATTAGGTGTTGGTGTCTACAACCCTATAGACATCAGTTCTTTATACATGATTTCTAGAAAACACTTTAGATATTAATTCTTTAAAAGAGTAATAACATTGCGTCGTATTAAAATTTGAAACAAATAAATTAATTTTTTAAAAAGCAATTGGTTCTATTGAAATGACAAACGATAATTTCAACATAAAACGTTTTGATAGTCTATTTTGACGGGAAAATAGCAAATAATCTTCTTTATAAATTAAAAATATATTTGTTGTTACTATGATCGTTTATATTAAAGATGAGCTTTTACCCTTAGTGGAAGATTCGCTTACAATATAGATCTAAATTATAAATAAATGCTATATTTTTTGGAAAATTCTATCATAACTTTCTAGAGACAATTTTAATCACGAATATACAAATGTGAAAATCTTTACCTTGAGAAAGAGCTAACGGCAGCCATATCGCCAGTAGTGCTACCTTACATAGAATAGACACTGTATCAAATTTCAAGAATTTGAACTCCATTTTAAAATGCCATTTGGTGTTAGACATATCACATTCTTGACCAAGATTATGACGTGTCTTCTTTACTCTTTAAAAGTAAACTTTTTCTGGACAAAACCAAGCCTTAAGCGGAAGAAAGATTAAAACAATTATTTAAAATATGTTGACTTCTACTGTTTTAAATATTTATTAAAGCATATAAAAAGCAAATCCAAAATCGAAAAAGATTTAGGATTTTCGTACCCATATATTAAAATATCGAGAAACTTTTTAAATCTTTATTTTTCTTATTCATGAATGCGGAAGCTAAATTACTTTCATGCCCCCAAATGACCTTGCAACTATAACTTATATTGTCTACATTTGATCGATTGAATTTTGGAAGACAAAGTATTCACAGACTTTAAAAAATAGTGATCACTATCGATTTATCGATCAGAAAATTTTCTACTTTGCAAGGCATTTTAAGATGAAAAGAATGAAAGATTTTAAACCTTATCACGACCACTCACACCAAGAAGATAATACGATGTCTAGCTTTAGGAAAGACGAATCCATTAACAAAATTTCAATAAATTTATAGAGGCTATCATTTTAATTCATTTTAAGCTTTATAACATTTTCCATGCATCCAATCCTTAAAAAGAGAAAACGAACAAGTTGAGATAGACATTGAAATGCAGCTCCACCCCGTTGACCTACACAACACTTTAGTCGTAATTTGAAATCCCCTGGATCGTAATCAGGAAGAATAACTGTGGATATATGTGTAAATAACCTCTGTCGCAAGGGCTCATGACTGGTGAGTCACATGAATAAACGATTTCATATTAGAACGTTCAGCCCTATCGTGTTATTACCCTTTGACTTACTTTCTTCTCTAACTCTTATGTGTTGTGCAAACAAGACTCACATTCTGATGATTATGAATTTTAAAAAAATAAGTGTATAACACAGATATTTTGATTCATGTTTTCCGAAATAAAAGGCCAAGACCTGAAAAACATATTAAAAGATATAGCAGACCTTTGTGTATTAAAAATAATAAATGGATTAACACTCCAAACTTTTGACTTAATCTCTTTGTTAAATTATCACATCTACTTGGAAACAAACCTTGGTTTAAGATTACCTTTACTTGCCATTCATATTTGTTTTAATGTAAAACATATTAAACACAAAACGATCTCTTATTTTAATTATGTTTTCGATTTGCCCCTAATCCAATGTGTAAACCGCTAAGGTGTTTTAGCAGACAGTCAGTGATACATATGCGGGGCAAATCCCCTTTAAAAAATTTTTTAATTAAGTTTTCCAAAATTGAACATTTTGGTGTCTTCATTCTGGCTTTAAAATATTATGGCGTGACGTCATTATTTGAGTTTATATTAATTTGTGAAAATGAAACCTATAAGTGGCCATGATTTACTTTATGTGATTAATTATCTTTTAATGCCCATTTCCAGCTTTCTGTGTGTATAAGTAAATTGTGTGTAAGTGAGGGGGTGGATGGGGAAGTATGTGCTTGGTAATTTATAAATCCGTTAATGTTGCACCTCTATCAAAACTGCGAGTATTTATCTTCTTAAAACATTCAAATTTTTTTGAAAGTAAAATTTGACATTGTTTTCTTTTAACAAAAGTAGCAAATGACTTCCATTTTGTGTTTAATATGAATTTTTAAAAAATTGTGTCATTTTAATAATTAATTATTCATTTGCTTAAACTAGCGAAATACACGGCGTAACTGGGGTTTCATGTGGGAAAACTAAAAGGAAAAAATATATATAATTATCCTTTTGAAATACTTTTATCGCCTTTTTCTTAATAACTTGCTTATCGGATTATACAAAAACATTATAGAAAACAAATTGAGATGGAAATGGCTACTGAAAAACAATAAATTTCAGAACAAACGATCATGTGAAAATGGTAGACAATAAAGAATTAGATGATGCTTAATAAATATATGCGTATGTTAAATGTAAATAAGGATATCTTCCCATTTGTTATCCCTTTAGTAGAGTCAGAAGTCAGAACAATTAAGACACCATTAAAAAACAAATAGATGCGTTTTAATAATCAAGCTAATGAACATTTAGTTTATCTTATCTGATACAGACGCTCCTTCTATAGAAATCCTTATTGCAACCTACGTTTATCTATGGTTTGTGTTTAGTTCCGCATTCTTATTAGAATTTTAAATGATGATAAAATGTTGCCAACCCAAACCACGCCCGAATTCCGGACGGGAAGAAAAAAAAACTTTTATGAGTTTTTTCATGCATACGGAATAAAAAAAATGTGTTTTTATCCTCATGTCTATCTGAGGGTTGTATTAATTTATCTGTGTTGTATTTCTAAATTCTAATCGCTTTATGCATAATTACTAATTCACTTATGGTTCTTCTATCCTCTAGTGTTTTAAGGTTTTACCATTTAACTAATGGTGTTACTCTTGTGAGTAGTGAATATTCTCTAGTAATGAATCTAGAAAGCTCTTTTTAAAAATTTGTTTTACTTTATCGATATTTTCTTTGATGGATGGTTCCCATAAAGAAGAAGCATATTCTAGTATATGTCTCAACATGGTAAATTAGCATTTTAGTTTAATATCTTTATTACATTTGTAAAAGTTTTTTGGTATAAAACCTAAGGTTTCGTTTGATTTTATAATAAATTCATTGACATAAGCATTCCATGATAGTTTCTCATTTATTATGACTCCTAAGTATTTTTCATCTTTAGTTTGGGTTAGTTCTTTTCCATGAATGAAATATCTTGTATTTATTTGTTTCTTTTTCTTTGTTACTCTTATCAGTTGACACTTTTTCTGGATGGAAGGACATACTCCAGTTAGTTTCCCATTTTATTTAGTCATCAAAATCTTTTTGTAAAATTTTGCTATCGTGTTCTGACTTAATTGTTCAATAGTTTATACACGCATCAGCAAATAACCTAACTTTTGGTCCTGTTGAGATATTGTTGGGAAAACCATTTATATAAATTCAAAACAGTAAAGGACCTAGCACAGTTCCTCGTGGAACTCCTGAGTTAACCTTTATTGGTGCAGACTTAAATCCATTAATTATTACAGTTTTCTCCCAACCCAATAGAAAGTCTTGAATCCAGTGATGTAAGGGACCTGAGATTGCAAAGTGTCTTAAGTTTTTGAAAGTAAACAAACGTGGTGAACTTTGTCAAATGCTTTTGAGATGTCTAGTAATATTGTATCTATTTGATAATTATTGTCTAAGATTTTTGATAGTTCATCTATTAGACCTATTACTTGTGTTTCACATGATCTGTTTTTTTTTCTAAAGACATGTTGATGTGGGCATAGGCTATTATATTTGTCAAGGTTATCAACTATTCTACTGTATACTATGGGTTCTAGTAATTTACCGGCGATACTTGTAAATGACACAGGTCTGTAATTACCAGGGTCTGATTTATCACCTTTCTTAAAGAGTGGCGTTACGTTGGCCAATTTTCAATCCAGGGGCGCTTTACTCTGCTCTAGAGAGGCTTGAAAAAGAACTAAAAATATTGGGGCAGGCAATTCATCTGGGCCAGTCGCTTTGTTATTTTTTATGTTTTTCGGAGTGAATGAATACCTATCTCATCTACAGTTATGTTACCTATTTCTTCCAAGTTGTTTAAATTTATTAAAATTTCCTTCTCGCCTGAGGCAGAAAATGATGATGCAAAATAGGTGTTAAGGATATTAGATTTAGTCTCATTATCATTATAGGTTTTATTATTTGAGCCTTTTAGTGTGGCTATACCTGTAGGCTCCAGTTTTTTTTAAATTTGATAATGGACCATAAATGTTATCTTTAGCAATAACATTGTTTAGATATTCATTTTGGAGGTTTCGACTAAGTTTTTTTGTCAGGTGTTTAATTTTAAAGTATTTTTTGTGTATCCTTTTTAAATTGGTAGCCTTATATTTTTAAAACTTTTATTTTGAACAAAATACAATGACAAAGAAATTTGCTTTTATACTATTACTGACGGCAAATGAAAATAACTATCATTTTTATTAATGACATAAAGTTTCTTATTTTAATTTAATGTTCAATTACTTTTTCGTTGAAGCACTGTGTAATTCTTACCTTTTAAAGTCTGCAATTCGCACTAGGCTAGAATCCATTGACTAGAGTTAACACTAACACCATTCACAGGAACACTTCTTTCTTTGTAGGGCATGATTACCGTGTAGATTAACTGGGCTGTAGTACGAGGGTCTCTGTAATAAAATACCGAAGCATAAATGCTGTTAAACGTTTTTAGTGCAAGTTGTATCGTTAACTGAAACTTTAAAAAAAAAGTGAATATGTAAAACGATTTTGAGGTTAATATATTGGCTATTTTTTTCCGTCAATGTTAAAAATTTATGGAATAGATAAAAGATTAGATCTATATTTATTTTTATTTTTTAAAAGAAATTACTCATTTAAAAATTATGTAGACGTCTACTAGTGTTGCATGTTATTTTGGAAATAATTGTGTATGCCTTAATAAGTTTAAGAAATAGCTTTATTATTTAAGTTGTTGTTTTTTTTGTTAAATCTTATTTTAACGAGATTGCTTTTTTGAGAGTGTTAAAGTTAAACATTTGAATTCTGAGTTAAATTTTAGCATGCCCAGGTACATCTATAAATATGTATTATAGTAATTTAACCTTTTTTTTTTTAGATATAGTCATGTCTTATAGCATGTAATATTAAGGTAATTTGAGCAATGAAGTAATATTTCTAAAAGTCAAATGTAAGAGAAAAATATTGATAGAGATTTCTGTTGCACCAATTAATTGTTTTTATTTATTAACGCTTGTAACAATATTACATACTTGGATTCGTATAATCGTATAGATTTATGTTGCAATACACAATTCTGGTAATGTGCTGACACTGGGAAAATGTCACAGTCCATTTCTTTTTCAGAGGGTGATCATAATTGAAGGTGTGGTTGCATATGATCTTTTGAAAGATCCTGCTAGTGTATCCACCTACTGCATTAGAGATAAGGGCTTTTTCCATTCTGTTATCTGAGGTTTAATAAACTGAAAGTCAGTAAAAAAAAACAATTTGATAGCCTAATAATCTAAATTGAATCTAATTTTTAAAAAAATTGAATTAAAGAGACGAAATAACAGTATTTCTTAAGAAACTCTACCCAAATCAACTGAACAATAAGACTAATATTACATTCAAAAGTTTGACAAATAATGGGCGCAATACTTTATATCTTTTCTCAGTAAAAACAGTCTAAAAATGGAGATAATGAAATGATAACATTTAGAATATTCCAGAATATTATAAATAATCCCCAAATACAGTGACACACTATCCTGTAATCTCCTTTTGCTTAGCCCTAACTCTTGTTGTTCTGATGTCTTTGACGCCGCACTTGCTGTTATTTATCTTTTGCGCTCAAACTGAAGTCGCAGTTGAGATTGCTCAGGCATCTAAATTAATTTCGGAAATCGGTTGGTTATTTTTATGTAGCATTGTTATTTTAATTAAAATGCAATAATCTTTTATCTTATTGTATAATTTAAGTATTTGATATAAAAAAAATATAAACATTGAATTGTTCAACAAATGTATTTGTTAAAAGTTATATAAAAAGATAACGCAACTCACGATCTTGATGATCAGTCTTTTGTCACAACGAAGTCGCTGTTCACAAGGCTCAATATATCGTATTTTAATGTATATATATGTGTATCAACTACACTTTGAAAGCCTCACTGAGAGCGTTTGCCATCAACCCAGACACGTGAAAAAGAGCTGCAAGAGACGGGTTCACCTGGCGCAAATCCATCCACGAAGGTGCCAGGACATGCGACGCAAACAGAATCATCGCCGCAGATAAAAAGAGGCAAGGCCGAAAGGTCCCTTCAGCCAACACTCCTGGAGACGTCCCACTCGTCCCATGTCCTTTCTGTTCCCGAACCTTCCGTGCCATGATCGACCTTGTCAGCCATCTGCGCACACATAGGCAAAGCCAGTCCCTGCAACCCTTGGATGACTAGAATGGTCCTTGTCAATTCGACGGACGAACACACATGTAGCAAATCATATTTTAAAATATTATTACGAAAACACTATTGATACAGAATAGAGTAAACATTAAGACGCCTATAGCAATTTGTAAAACAATATCTTAACTTACCTCTAAAAGTACATTTTGAATCTTGTTTTAAAATCTTGGATCAAATCCATGTGAAAGTGATATTTGAAGTTCAAATAAATGGTAAAAAGTAAGACCAAATTAAAATTATAGTTGTATTTCGAGGTTGAATAAATTGTAAATAATACTCAAAAACTGCTTAAAATAGACTGCCTTTCAAAAATAAATGATTTATTTATATATTTAGTGAGGTGGTTCCAATTCAGTTCTAGAAAAGTACAGCAAATTCCAGAAAAACTTAACTTCCGGTTCGTTAAGTCGGAATCGTCTTTGTTTAAATACAAATCGAATATTAATGATGTAGTATACTTGATATTCGAAAATGACATAAATAGAAAATAACATCAGGAAAAAAATCGACGTTTGGTCGTGACTAAATGATTTTGAAGTGAGTCCATTTAAATTTTAGGCTCATACAAAAATATCAAAATTTGTGAACATGTTTGTTATAACATAACAACCCCTACTTAATTAAATAAAATTGTGTGACCCGTTAATTAATACTCAAAATTACGAATACTTTTGTTTCACCTTTGTTTACCCCTTCAAAAGAAACATGGCGGTTTTCCTACAAGATTATAATGCATATAACTTTAAAAGGGCTCCACTCCTAAATAATTACAGTGTGGACGTACACATAAAAAAGAACATCCGAAAGTCTTTCATTAAACAAAAGATCGCCTCGTCTATTGCATAGTTGCTCCTAATCTGTGAGATAATTTACTTAGCAAAACAAAAATTTCAGAATTATTTCCAGATTTTTAATTTTAAACAATTTTTAAAATCCGTGCAGGAGCGGCGTTTGGGGGTGGCAACTGGGGCTACTGCCCCAGGCCCCGCGCTTAGGTAGGCCCCGCGTTTCGGTCCTGAACATGTCTCGTCTTGGTTAATAGCCTGTACATGTAGAACCAAAGAGTGGATGGTAGAACGGTAGAACGTATGCTGGAAACGATTATAAAGAAAGGAAGGAGGCACTCTTTTAATTCTTTTGAAGGTCAAATTCCGTAGCGATCTTTACTAGTACTCTGGCCCCGCGGGGTCATTGCTGGCACTAGGCCCCGCGCTTACCTTACGCCCCCACTGTCTAAATGAGCAAGGACCATAAAGCTATTAAAGAAAAAATAAACTTTTCATAATGATCACCACAAATACTTTTAAAGTTTAAAGGTCTATGTAAGGTAATTTGATCTTTAAAGATGATGCTGAAAATGGTTAGGATGACAGACTGTGATAAATTCATTCATTATCATAATTGAACTCTAAAAAATCATGGCCATTATGTAATATTTTACAATAATCAATTTAAACTACAGGGTGGGTGTAAGGAAATGAAAAGTAATTGGTACGCAAGGAAATTGTGTCTTTCAAAACACCAAGAGGAATAGAATACTTGATATGGTGGTAGCTTCGATGCTGCTTTGGTATCTTGGATTTTTCGGATCTCGAAATCAGTTTTACATGTGAAATACCTTATCAGTTCCGAGCACCACAGAAACAACACACTGAAATAGAAAATATCAAGGACAACTATAGAAAAACTACGTCGGATTCTTCAGTCATTAAAGTACACATTATAAATACCAATAATAATAATAAAACACTGAAAACATAATAAAATAAATGGAAAATACTAAGTTTACCAATGTGACCTTTACCTTTCAAGAGAGAGGCGATATGTCGAATCGTTGGAAAAAATTGTTGTGGAGGTGAATGGCTGGAAGAAAGAAAAAAATGGTATTTTGTAATGAAACACTTAAAATTTTGAAAATAATAGAATATTGTACAAACTTAACATGAATTAATCCAAAATAAAATTTTACAATTAGCACAACTCTGCATTAAAAGTATGTAACATAACAAATTTAACCTTAATGTGCTTTTAAATTGTTGCTTTGCGCTTAATTTTTTCCATCGTTGTTTTTTGTGTGCCCCACTCTCACCAACATATTCCAGCTTCTTTTCAATCCTTGTACTCCGTGCTTTCTCGTACTCCGTGCCTCCTCGTACTCCATGCTTCCTCGTACTCCGTGCTTCCTCGTACTCCATGCTTTCTAGTACTCCGAGCTTCCTCGTACTCCGTGCTTCCTAGTTCTCCGTGCTTCCTCGTACTCCATGCTTTCTCGTACTCCGTGCTTCCTCGTACTCCAGGCTTCCTTGTACTCCGTGCTTCCTCGGACTCCATGCTTCCTCGTACTCCGTGCTTCCTCGCACTCCGTGCTTCGCTAGCAGCTATTAATTTCTTCGAAGCCATGACTTTATCAATATGCTCTCCAAAAAGTTTAACGGAAACATTTATATATTCTGTTCGTTCAAATGTTATGATTGATAACTTGTCAACTCAGTTCTAGTGATATCATTTGGTATCCATAAGTTGTTTGGATAAATGTATGTTAAGCTTATTGTTATGCATTCAGGTTATTGTTTGATAAAGACGTAATGCTTCTTATCTACCTTTAACTTCTATCCTATGAATGAGACAAATATTTCCATAAAAAATAAGTTAGGTAAAGTTCTATGTGAGTAAAGCAAGACTTTCAGAGTCGATGGTTTAGATAGAGAATACAGACGTAGAAAAGGAATGATTGCGATTTATTGTTTTGTGAAAGTTACTTAGAAAGAAATACAAAGTTCAATTCAATGTTCCTAACTCGTTATTTATTTTTCTTTGTTAATTAAATTTGTTCTTGTAACAAAGACATAAATCTAATTTTATTACGTTTAACGTTTTCAATAATTAAATTTTCATTACTAGTTGTTTTTTTTTCCACCTACAATTAATGTTCTCACATAAAAGATAGTAATGGAATAAAAATGTTTGAAAGATTTTGTGATTAGCTGCTCAAGGAGTTACTCCGTATGCGTCAAAGCCTTTAGTTTATTAATTTTACTAAAAATTTTCACTTAGATTTTGTTTATTTATTTTTTTAAAAATCGCACTTTTGCCTGCGGCGCTCAAAATTTTTCCAGATCAACGACTCAACTTGATTTTTACACTCTCGATGTCTGGACCAGGGCAATGCGACAGAGTATGTGTCCTTAAAATTGTGATGGCTGGACAAGGGCAAAGCGGCAGAGTATGTGTCCTTAAAATTGTGATGTCTGGAAAAGGGCAATGAGGCAGAGTATGTGTCCTTACAATTGTGATGTCTGGACCAGGGCAATGCGACAGAGTATGTGTCCTTACAATTGTGATGTCTGGACCAGACATCGAGAGTGTAAAAATCAAATTGAGTCCTTGAGCTGGATATGCGTCCTTAGAATTGTGATGTTTTTACATAATGGTAAGTACAGAATCTGTCAGAAAGTACGTCTATGTACCTAAAATGGACGTTAGACAAATAGGTATTACACTAAATTGAGATTTAAGCTTAAGTACAAAAAATTAAGTCCTTTGCTTAAACAACGAACTTTATATAGGATCTGATCTTGACCCACATGTCCACCACTGTCGACACTCGTTTTCTTGACCCACATGTCCACCACTGTCGACACTCGTTCTCTTGACCCACATGTCCACGACTGTCCTCACTCGTTATCTTGACCCACATGTCCACCACTGTCGACACTCCTTCTCTTGACCCACACGTCCACCACTGTCCTCACTCGTTCTCTTGACCCACATGTCCAGCACTGTCGACACTCGTTCTCTTGACCCACATGTCCACCACTGTCGACACTCATTCTCTTGACCCACATGTCCACCACTGTTGACACTCGTTCTCTTGACCCACATGTCCACCACTGTCGACACTCGTTCTCTTGACCCACATGTCGACCACTGTCCTCACTCGTTTTCTTGACCCACATGTCCACCACTGTCGACACTCGTTCTCTTGACCCACATGTCCACGACTGTCCTCACTCGTTATCTTGACCCACATGTCCACCACTGTCGACACTCCTTCTCTTGATCCACATGTCCACCACTGTCGACACTCCTTCTCTTGACCCACATGTCCACGACTGTCCTCACTCGTTCTTTTGACCCACATGTCCACCACTGTCGACACTCTTCTCTTGACCCACATGTCCACCACTGTCCTCACTCGTTCTCTTGAGCCACATGTCCACCACTGTCCTCACTTGTTCTCTTGAGCCACATGTCCACCAATGTCCTCACTCGTTCTCTTGACTCACATGTCAACCACTCTCATCACTCGTTCTCATGACCCACATGTCCACGACTGTCCTCACTCGTGTTCTTGACCCACATGTCTACCACTGTCCTCACTCGTTCTCTTTACCCAGATGTCCACCACTGTCCTCACTCGTTCTCTTGACCCACATGTCACCATTGTCGACACTAGTTCTCATGACCCACTTGTCCGCCACTGTCCTCACTCGTTCTCTTGACCCACATGTCACCACTGTCAATGTACTGAAGACATTCTGTTTCTTCTCAGGACCAGTTCAGGTAGACATACAATGTGGTGAGCTTATCTGGCTTCATCTAAATAAAAATTCTATGACGGATTTTTCACCCCGTCTCGATAAGTGTTGATAATGGTGCGTATGTAACTATTCATATTGAGGAAGATTGGGAATGCAATATCTTATCTCGAGTTGGAAATGCTTATAAAGTGGGGTGAGCCGTAGCCTGGGGTACCGTGCTATATAAGTATGCAGCATTTATAAACAAATCTTCGTTATGACAAGAACAGATTTATGTAAAGATATCAGAGTTTAGGTAAATAACAATGGAATAAATTAAAAATTGATATTTCATTCTAATAAAAAAATATATGGTTTATACATGAGTTCCTGATAGTCTATCTTTATCGACGAAGATACAAGTGCACTTGCTTATGTGCTAAATAATTTACTTCCTTGCCATTTGATGAGATCAGCTTCAGCACGAGTGTTTTGTCATAAGACCGAGAGAGAGACAAGGTTGGCTGGTTACTTGAAGGGTTCATATATCAGTCGATCCACAGCCCCTTGCGTGTTGTATATTTTATTCACTGGAAGTGGCAACGTTTTATATACAAGTACCAGCAGGCTGTTTTACAGAAAATCTATCGATCTATCCATCTATCCGTCTGTCCGTCTGCCCGCCTGTCTGTCTTTATGACGTTATTAACAAGTGTTACGATATTAGAGTGCAGCCTTACACTAAATACATACTAAAATTACAAGTCATTTTAAACATGCTCGTTGGCAAATAGAAAATACCGATTTTATGGGGAGGGGTGGTCACAGCTTTGTGACGTTGTTATTGGTTATAGCTGTGGAATGTACTTTAGTTTATCTTAGATATACAGACGCTCCTTCTATGCAGTATATAATAGCGTCCACAGACCATGAGAGATGATGTGTTGGCAAGTGATGCAGCGGTCACAGGCCACGGCTATAAGGGTTACCCAGCCGCCTAACTATTGTCTAGTTAGGTACTCATTCAGAGCTGGGTGACTCACGGACTTCTCAGGCCCCGGGAACAAATCCTACTTGTGACCATCGGTACGCCAGTCGAGCGCGCTACCACTCGACCACATTGTATTCCGTGACTTGAAGCCAGAACATGAAGTAGTTGTCGAGTTATATGTCCTGTTGTCTTCGCGAACTATGATATTTTTCTCGTTTATTCGTCGACTAGACATTGACCTATACTTATTCATCAAAACGTTTCAAGATAAATGACTATGCGTATATCGGTTCTACTATTTTTAAGTTTAAGGTTGGAATGGGAATATTTATAATCCCCAGAATGTGTATTTTCTTAGCACATAATATTATATTGAGGGAAGAAGTTTGAAGATTAGTTATTAACACGTTAGGGCTTAAAGTTCTAATTTTAAATCGTTTATTCATTACCGTAATCACAGCCCAATGTATCATTGCTTATTAAGTTCACACATATATTCACAGTTGTTTTTCCAGTGTACGATCCAGTGATTTTAAATTACGTCTCGCCAACATGATTTTAGGTGTCTTTTTTAAAATCTCAATTGTTATTTATTGTAGCGTGACGGAGATACATTTCTATGCCTATCTAAATTTGGTGCATGGAAATATTATAAGACTTCAAGGGAATTAACATGCCAGTCTCCATAAAGATATGAAAATTGTGTTTAAAGACATGTGCTTGCAAAACTTAGACATCGTATTATTATCTTGATAAAAGCATCTTGGTAAGGTTTAAAATCTTTTTTCTTTTGCATGACAAACTTGCCTGCCTTGCAAGGTAAAATCATTACCAATCGATAAATCGCTAGTAATCAAATATCTTTCAAACGTTCTGAATGCTGTCTGTTCTTCAAAATTCAATCTGTCAAATGTAGACAATAAACTGAATGTTTTTAAGCTTTAATTGTGGGCATGCCAGTAATTTAATTTCTGTATATATGAAGAACAGAATTTTAAAGTTAAACATATGGTCTCAACATTTAACATAATAGACTTGGTTTAATCATTTCGGTAAAATTATAGCTTTGCTTTTGTTATATGCTTAAAGTAACTTTCATAATGGTGGCATTCAACATATTAAAAATATGTTGCTATAGTTCCACTAGAGTTTTGTCTATTTAAAAGAATGCATTTATAGAATGAAAAATAGTTAACACAATGTTCAAGAAGTTGACATGACCAACGCCCGTTGATATTTCAGAAATGGCATTCAAGTTCTTGACATTTGATACAGTGCATTTTCTATTTACAATAGTACTATTTACGATATGGCTGCCATTAGTTCGTTCTCAAGGTAAAGATTTTCAAAATTGTATTTATTTGATAAATATTTTCCTCAGAGACATAATTGAATGATTTTAAAACATATAATTTATGTATGCTTTAAGTAATAAGCTAACCATTATGTATGGCTAAGAGCTGAAATTTAAAACAAATGATCATTACTAAAAAAATATTTTTAATTTTATAAAGCAATTTGCTTTTTAATTTCTTTAAAAAAAAAAAAAAAAAAAAAAAAAAAAAAGGAAGACTATTTGACCATTAGTTTTTTTAAAATACATTTGATTGTTTTTTAAAACATTAAAGTGTTTTAAATTTGCAGTAAGACGCGTCCATTACTTTTTTTTAGAATTAATATATATTTTTTTCTCTTGAAATCATTCAGTAATTCAAATTTGAGGTCGGGTTTAATTTTAAATCAGTTTACCACTTAATTCAACTGACTCTAAGGTTAGTCATGTTCAGTTTACCACTTAATTCAGCTGACTCTAGTGCTAGTCATGTTCGAAAAAAGTGGGGACAAGAACAAGCAGTAAAATAATTAATTAATTTTGATTTAAAACTATTCCATGTGGGAATTGAACCCAGGACTTTCCACGTGAAAGGCGGATGGGATAAACACTACACTACGAAACATATGTTATTCTGTGAAGGAACAACGCGAGTGAAAGAAAGAAGCTTTGTTGCCATCTCACCTTTTTTCCTTTTCATCCCACTTAGCATGCCCTCAGTGATCTTTCGACCCTAGCGGGGGCCAGTCGTCATGGTCATTTGCACATGGCCGTTATCGTAAATTATATATAAAGAGGATGATATATGTACATATTAATATATCTATAAATTTATAATTTACCGGTATATATGTCGCTGTATCCCAGAAACGAACTGGCTTTATAGCGCATTACATGAAGATAAGAACATACATACATATATTAAATAAATATTCAATTTTTAACAACCACATAATTTACAGTATGCTACACATAAGCTACGTTAATCTTTAAAAGAAATTTTAGACTCGTTAATATTTTTTTTAAATTTGAAAATATTCGTCTTGAGTGCAGTCTCGAAGTACTTAGTAGTTGAAATACTGCGGATGTGTAACGTTGGGAAATTCCATTGTTTAACTACACAAATGAGAGCGAACTTTTGCAAAATATTTTAGTACGTGTCTTAGAAACAGAGGCAATGCGTGTGTCTGCAGAAGAGCGTAGCTGACGAGTGGGTGAGTAGACCAACAAAAGTTCAGTAAGACAGGAAGGGCGTGAGTCAGAAAAGAAGTTGGGACAAAGAATTACCATTTGTAATCAAAAATCGAGCTTGTATGGGTAGCCAATGAAGTGAGTGAACTAGCGAGGTACCATGTTCCTGTTATTTTTACCTGAAGAACTAGTCTGGCAGCTGAATTTAGAAATCTCTGTAGTTTTTCAATGCATTGTTTTGGTGTACCTGACAGAAGAGAATTTGAAATAATCAATACGAGCTAGAACAAGAGCACAGACTGGTTACACTAACTGTCAGTATTATCGAATTGAGCTGATCTGACGAATGGCGGTGTATGCATAGTGACAGATGTGGTTGTTGATAGACATGTTGTGAGAAATAATGTAGTAAAATTCCTAGTCAATATATAA
This sequence comes from Radix auricularia, assembly GCA_002072015.1. Taxonomy (NCBI): domain Eukaryota; kingdom Metazoa; phylum Mollusca; class Gastropoda; family Lymnaeidae; genus Radix; species Radix auricularia. The sequence goes on from MUZC01001540.1 coordinate 27,361, forward strand.
ACAATGATCATGGGCTAATGATGTAAAATTACTAGGAAGAGATGGCAGAGCCCTTTTGTTTATTATTTAATACTTATCTTTTATCTCTATAAAATGGTTCTTAATTATGACTTGAGCGTACACAAAGTTTAGATTTTTTGCTGCTACCCTAAAGAAAATGCACTTCCGACGACTGCAAGATACAAGAAAGTTGGGATGGAGGGGTGGGACGATGTACTGCCTGCATTTATCAATTCCATTGTTTCACCTGATTAGGATCTGACTGAACAATAAAATAATAAACTTTTAGAAATTTTATGTGCCTTTCTATCTCAAAAATGGCAGATGTGCCAGAAACCGATACACAAGAACACACGTTTAAATACACTTCAACTAATGACCAGCCACTTGTATTTTGTTTTATTCATGCTTAACTTTGTCTCATGTTAAGGTTGCCATACGGAAGAATGGTTTGGTTCAAATTGTCAATATAAATGTAACTGTGAAAACAACATGTGCGACCTTAGCACTGGACAATGTACAAACACCTCCAAATGTTTGAAAGGATGGTTCGGTTCAAATTGTCAATATAAATGTAACTGTGAAAACAACATGTGCGACCTTAGCACTGGACAATGTACAGACAGCTCCAAATGTTTGAAAGGATGGTTCGGTTCAAATTGTCAATATAAATGTAACTGTGAAAACAACATGTGCGACCTTAGCACTGGACAATGTACAGACCTCTCCAAATGTTTGAAAGGATGGTTTGGTCTTGTTTGCCAATACCGTAAGTATTAAGTTATTTAAAACCTATTTTGAAATTTCAATTCAAAGAAAAATGTATTAGCATTTATGTCGAGACAATTATCAGCTTTTCAGTCTTTCAGTTATACAGACTATATGATATTAGTTACTCAAAGCCGATTTTAATTTTGCAGGGGTCACGCAGATTCCGAGTATATTCTAAAAAGCTAGCAGTTCTGGTCCCTTTTAGGCTGTAATAGTTTTAGTTGCAGTTCACTGTTCCGTAATCGTTTCTGTTTTAGACGATTCCTGTATTCATTTAATTAATTTGTTCCCATTTGATACACCAAAAACGTATGTTTATGCTTAAAATCCATCACGCAGCAGAGTCCATGGTTTATTTCACTGTCAATAATAGTCAGTTTGATTTCTAATATCAATGATTGCTCACAACGCTAATGTCATCTCTGACTTCATTACACAACGATTAAAAGATTACAAAGATGTATTATAATCCTATTCACAATCAGACATTTCTTAAATACACCGAAGTGTGATATCCAAACAACCATGCGTGACAGGTTTTTTTTTTGATTGTACTGATTAAATTATATAGTAAGTACGTGAAAAAGCTTAAGATGGAATAATTATATCGCCCCGAGATACTAGTATAATTTGCTAATACACTTCAGACTAACACAAAATTTTTTAGCACTTTTTCTCTTTAATTAAAATTATCTTTGCTTAAATATTCATTTAAATTTTACTTAAAGGGGTTATTTTCAGCACCACATTTTCTAGACGAGTGTTCAACACATATGTCTACAAATACTGAATTTAACACTACGGTGTGCTAAACTATTTCTTGGGTTATTGTCTTGATAGTTCGTGTGGATGGTTCATAAATGTCTGGTATTTTTAAATCATTAATTACATTACAAATGGTTTATGTTGCATATTCAACTTTCTCTCAGAGATATAGATATATTTACTTGCTATTGAAAAATTATTTTAAAATACTAACGTTTAAGGACAAACGGATTTTTAATAGAGAAAAATTATACCTTTTACATCTACTTAAGAGTGCTGTATCATAACCATTGAAGTTAGATGATTGCAAACTGATATATATCATTTCAAACATCAATTAGAGATTTAGTATGTAATAACTAGCGAATCAAAATTGTACATGTAATCCTAAACTGTGAAAAAAAATGACAATTTCAAGACAGAAGATTACTTAATCATTAATCAAATTTCTGTGATATATATATACAACAGTAGTAATCGGTTTGAACTTGAATATATATATGTATATATGTACTGTTACAGAAGATTTAACTACTGTGGTTTCTACTTCAATAACGACCAACCCCGGGCAACCATCTAACACATGGATAAATGACAGAGATGACTCTACCTGTAACCAAGACACCAATCTACAATTTGTGGTTGTAGCTTGGAATATTACTTATCCTTTTTCCTGGCTTAGAATTATTGTTAATGATACAGGTACTGATCTGTTTTCATTAATAAGTTAAAAATTGTAATCCTTTTTAAAATAAAAGTAATTTTAAATCTAGTTAAGAGTCCTTTCGTGTAATTTTTAGTAAGATTTACGTGTGAATGAGTTCTTTAGAAGGAAATTGTGATTAAAAATAAAGAATATTTTGTGAGAGTTAGCCGTCCTGTGAAATTGGGTACGAAGCATTCTTTTGATTCTAGTCATGTGTACTTTATAGAATGGGGCTGACAATTGAGATCGCCCGGGGCTTTGTTTGACGTCGGATACAAAACAAAATAAATCCCTTCAGTCGGTTGGTATCATCTCAGTCAACTCCAATGGGTTATTGTTGTGATTATTGGGCGAAAATTCACGTTGATTCACGTATTTGATAGTGGATATGTAAACTTCAGGGAAGATATTTTTAAAAAAAAGAATTAACTGCCAAAAATTTGAGTTATTATCTGCACTTTAGAAAATGCGGTAGCTTTGTGTGCAAATTGAAATAATGATAAAAAGCTACGGGGAAATATCAAGAATTACCTTTACGTTTTGTTAAGGTGTAGATCTAAGCATTTTGACGTTCAAATAATGTAGAGATATTTATTTTAAGTTTTGAGATAACTAAAACAACATTCTTTTTTTCTCTTTCAAGCATTCGCTGGAAGGTTTAAAATTTCCTTCAGAACGAATGCAAGTATCTTAGCAGAAACGTCCTGCAACAATTCTCAAATGTATGTGCTAGACTCAAAAACTGTTGACATCAGCTGTCGAATGACAGTAGATGTGATGCAGGTAATAATTGGAGGAGAAAGTGTGAGGTCACTGTGTTCTCTTTACATTAGCGGAGGTGAGTATATAAATACCATTCATTCGAAACCAATGTTTGATTAATTTTTAACGGTCGTCTAAAAATTTAACAGAAACTATTTAGTGACCAACAGTTCTCTCTCTTTGTCCATCTTTAATTCCATTTCAATATAAATTCTTATATCGGATGACAAATGATTAGAATAAAATACATTTTATCCACCAAAGAAAACAAAATATTATTTTTAAGCTTTTAGAATAAAGTGATAATTATTTAGTACACTATTTTAAGCTAGCGGACCCGCGTCATAGCATACGCCGCTAATGATTTGGTGACGGGTGACTTTTTATGAAAGTAATTGTTGAGGAGAGTGTGTGACTACTTTTCTGTCACTTAGCACAACGGAGAGCACGAAGTTATTATGCTGATGTCGAGAAACAAATCTTGCAGCCGTCTGGCGAACTCACGTTTGAAAAGAAAGTGGGAAATGAACGGGCACAACACAAACATTTTTAAAAAATTTTAAAAAGTAATGTCTTAGTTGGGGCTTGAACCTACGACCTTCCGCGTGGTAGGCGAATGTAATAACAACTACATTACGAAATACATGTTTTTCTGTTGTTCTGAAAGAACAAAGTAATTGACCTCAATTGAACGAATTTTTTATCTCGATGATACCTACTCTCTGCACTACCTTTTCTTGCCAGCTGATTGGTCGGTGGGGCTAGAAAGTTTGATTTCCGACATGGTTGAACCATGAAGAGAATTATATATTATATATTATATTATAAATCAAATTCTGTTGTCAACTAAACCGCCAACAATTATTATGTCCTCACATTTTTTGTCAACTAATTATAAGAAGCAGAAATCACAATGTTATATAAAAATCGTTTATGGGGATTTTTAGATATTGATCTAATAATTTCAATACATTAATATTTCGGTCAGCATCAAAGAAAATCCTGTATGAATTAGCAGAGGCGCAACTAATGTTTGTGTCACCAATTGTGGTAGCTCATGGTGTCACCTCCTCACGACTACCCCAATGTCCACCAGTACCAAATAACTGGAACATACATAATTTTACATATTTTTGACCCATACATATGCGTTCCGCAATCCCATTGTGACGCCTTTTGTAGTTAACAATAATAATATACTATATCCTCACAACCCGTTTCCAAGCCTCAAATTAGATTCTTGTTAAATTTTAAGTGTGTACTAGAGCATGAAGCGTTTTATTCCTGGGGGACTTTAAATGATTGTCTTTTTATTCCTCAACACACCAAGAATATTGATTTCCACTTGATAGTTGGAAGGGTTATCTTATCTTACACAGAGGATTGACATTAATTTTACAGTTGAGTACATGGGCGTCGCTAGGAATTTCAGCAGGTGGGGCAAAAGACATGTTATCAATTTAACAATTTGTTTTCATTATTGTAATTCAAAGATGTTTCTCTAGATGAGCAGTACAAATCATCATTTAGAAGACAAATTCAAGAAAATCGCAACAAACTAGCTCCCATCATTTATACAAACCTATTTAGCGGCATGCATTATTTAGCACTTCGTGAAAAAAAAAAAATTCTGGTAATTTATATGACCTCTTAGAGTTTCGTGTTTGGTAATCATTTGTCCATTGCTTTTTGTAAAGCTAAGTACATCACAGCATAAGTAGGTTACAGCTCAAATAAACTAAATCTTGTCTAAAACAATTTTTTAATGTAAATGCTGCACCAAACACAATAGAAATAATTAAGTCAATTATAGTGTTATTTCCGAACAAGTGATCAGCGAAGAAATTTTTCCAAATGTTCATTTGCTATGTGAAAGCTTTTGCTGAAAATGTAAAAGAAATTGTAAACAACTGGAATACTTAGAACGATCTGGAAATCCAAGCAAGTTCCACATCAGTTACTTAGTGATATAAGAGCTGCTACATTTGTTGTTTTTCAGTTATTATACAAAAATATTTATGAAAGCTAGTAGCTGTGACCAAAAGATTGCAGGCAGAAAATTTAGATTTACTGGCAGTACAAACAGACATTGAAGAATTTTGAACTACATTAGCTGTTGATCGACAGAATTGTGATGAGAGGTATAAGGACATTTTTAAAGCTACAAAAGTTGTTGTAGATGACATTGATGTCGACATTCAATCTTATTTTAGAATAACAATTTTTATACCCTACTTTTTTCTGTTATATCATTCCTGGAAACTCGTTTTTGTGTAGAAAATAAATCAGCGCTTTCCCTTTTAGTTTTGCATCATTTTTGGATGACGAAACTAAAAAGACAGGCATTTAAGGATCAAGCCAGGGCTATGGCTGAAAATTACGCATTTGACAATTTAATCAGGAGAGTGAAACCTGGTATGATATATGGAAATTTAAAACAAGTAAAAAGGGGAAAAACAGAAACAATGACTTTATGGGATGTTTTAGATGAAATCATTTTCCCCCATGATTAAGATGGTTTCTTTTAATAGCATTAGCTCTTCCAGTAAAAAGCAAAATTTACAATTTTATTCATCCATCCATCCACAAAGTACCGTGCCTTGAGGCGTAGATGGTCATTATGCTTGTCCATAGTTCTCTGTCTTTGCTTTTGCCCCATGCAATCTTTTCAGCCCGTCTTTTCTCTCTATCTGCCTCGATCTCAATTGCCCTCTATCTTTCCTGTTGTTACTGTGTGTTCTAGATTGCCTCGCCTCATGATGTTTCCAAAAAATCAAGATTGTCTTTTTCTAAAGTTAGACTTAATTTTCATTTTCTGTCCTACTTCTTTCAGTTTTCCTTCGGAACATCCTTCTCCATCCATGGTAATTTTTACATTCGCCTAAAGATCCATATTTCACAGGCTTCCAAACATTTCTGTACTTCATTGGTGACTGTGCAGGCCTCCCACCCATAACATGAAACTGATTCTACGTAACACTGAAGCACACTTTTTATCACTTCCATTGATAAGGATTTGTTGGTTTTTTAATAATTTTATACTCAATTTTATTAGTTTGGTAGCTATTCGTCACAGAGACCATACTTTTAAAAAGTTACATTAATTTAATCTGTTATATTTGCATATTTAATTATTATTTATGTTTGATATTTGTACACTGCCTGCAATGTAATAAACTTTCAGTAAATTTAGTTCAGCCTTATTGAAACTACTTTATGACATCTATCTTAAATTGGGGGGGGGGGCTGATGCCAACTTGTCCCCCCCCCCCTAAAATACGCCCATTGGTTGAGTATGTTCTTTCAATTGTTTCTCCTCTTTCTTTAACCATGATTTTATTGCAAGACTAATAATAAAAGTCTAATTGAAAATATTGTTTAAAAGAAGCATGTTCTTTATTTCACGTAAAGGTTTTCGTGTTCACAATTAAAATGTTTAGTCTTTTATTTAAAGATACTATCAACGTTTTGACGACTAGTGTAATAATTCAAAATATTATTAAATTAACTAAATTGTCCAAACAAATAAAAACAAAGTGACTTAGAAATACCTTTTATTTGAGGAATACTGTAAGTGCAATTCGCTCAAGATTTATATTTTAATAACTTTTTGGGGCTGTAAGCTTAATACGGGCTTACATTTTCTGAACCTGTTCTTGAAAAGGAATAAGTTTTACACACTTTCATGTTAGATTACAATACAATATTCTAAAATTTCTTAAAATTTCCAAAATCGGCTGTTAAGTTTATTGCTTTTTTTTTAGGGGGGGGGCAAAAATTGTTTAGTGTTAAATGCAAAATTGTATTCAAGGTAATAAAAGGGAAATAATATCATTTTTCTTCAATTCTTTATCTTTGAAGAGTGAGATTGCATTACAAATTGTAATGGCTACAAACCGATGTAGACAGAAAAATAACAATTAATTTTTAAAAATTGTAAAAAAATTTTTTTTAAATGTGAACATACAAACGGGTAAAAAATTTAAACACGCTTTTATTCTGTGCACTTAAACCAACTCATTCCATATTATTATGTTTTTAAAAAAAATTTATTTAACCCTCGACAAGCAGTATACGACATTGGAATAATATCCTGCATGTTTTTAGAATTGTTTATGGTGATATTATCTTTCGCAGATTGTCGTACCTGTAAGATTTTCTTGTGTGCTATCAATCATTGTGTCTTGGAGACACACTAAATATTCTTGAACGCAAGGTTTATTTTGACAGAGATGGACACATATTTTTTTTTTAATTATGAGTAAACATGGCGTTTCATGAATGGCATAAATCTTTTTTTTTTAATATAAAAAAAATATATTTTTAGTGCATTGGCAAAAAGCGTTTTGTATACAATATGATTTTTGTCAAATGTTACCAAATATTTATTTTATTCTCCTAAAGGCGAANCACACACAAACACACAAACACCCAACACACACATATATATATATATATATATATATATATATAAGTGTGTGTTGGGTGTTTGTGTGTTTGTGTGTGGTTGGTTATAAAGGACGATCATATTTAAATATCTTCCATTTGGTTTATATCACTTGTATCCAAAATGCTGTTTCATGATAAAAATAGATCCATATTTCTTTTTAAATACCGATTTTAAAAAGGATCAAGTTGTTATAAATATGTTGTTCTTTCTAACCTTTTTCATCATATGCTTTTAGAAAATGAATTAAAATTGATTTTTTTTTAAAAATTCAAAATATTCTTCTCATTTGCAATATTAATTTAAAAATAGATAACCTTGAGCAAATTAAAAAAGACTAAAGATAACAACATTATAAATATGACTTTTTAAATAATTAAATATTTTTAGGTCGTAATGTAGCAATAAAACAGAGTACGAATCAGAGCAGCATATACGCTGGTGAAGGAATTGAAAGAGCCCTGGCCTCTAATGCAGTAGATGGCAACACAGACAGCCTTTTGGAGTCTAACACGTGCACCCACACCTTCAATTACGATCACCCTCCGAATTGGAATGTGACATTTTCCCAGTATCGATACATTAACAGAATTGTGGTATACAACAGATACGAGTACACAAAGCCACGTATGTTATATTGTTACAGACATTAGTAAACAAAAACTATCAAATTGTCCTACAGAAAGCTCTTTTGACTTTTAAAAATATTTTTCCTTTGCCAAAGTTACCTTAAATTTTTTTGTAATGTGCATGACTTTATTGAAAAATCAATTTAATTTGTTTTAATTAGGGATATTAGCTATTAATTTAAATTTTATCATTAACATTTGAATAAATAACGTTTAATTAATTTTTAATTTCTATTAAAGCCAAAAATTAATAAGTCATAATTAATTCTTATTAAGCGTTCTTGCTGAAAATCTAAATAACGCTGCAATGTGTACTTTACATAACATCTTTTAACCAACCATGCAAAATGGCAAGTGTTGACATCATTTGGTTCAAGTGATGAGCGGGTCTAATTGACAATATAACCAGGCGAACTGAACAATCATTCACATGGAACTGGGGTAACTGGTATGCGTAATACGGTCTTCTCAAGGGATGAAACTATCGGATATAGGTGCTTATTAAGTTCCCACCATTGTAAAGGTTTCATGGTTTCAGGAACATTAATCTCCATTTTATAACGCAGTAAATCGTCAGAAAATCTGTCGTCATTTTCTGTCTCTGAGTCAGACTCCATTACTGTAATTAGCTTCATATGCTTTTCATTTGGTTTGATAAGTAAGCGAAGTGTTAATACCATGGTATGTAAACTTTATACACATTTTAATCATTCTCGTTAGTCAATAGCTTAAACTGAAATATTCCTGTAATCGTCAGGAAATTTGTTAATATTTATCGGCCCCCATTTCTTATTATTATTTTTGTGTACCATCTGACTTCCAATAATTTGTAAGTAATGGGTAGGCCTATATTAATTGTTAAAAAATAATTTAATCGTTAAATTTTTTGGTGATTTTTTGAGAAAATAATCGCTAATTTCCGCGGCCCTAGTTTTAATACATGTTTATAGATGTACCTAAAGCCGCTTAAATTTAATTCAGAATTTAAATGTTTTTTTACTCTCAACAAGCAATCTTGTTTAAATAAGATTTGTTTAAAATTTAAAATAATATAATTTTTTTAAAAACCTATTTAAGCATATACAATTGATTTCAAAATCACATGCAAGAGTAATGGGTATAAAAAATAATAACTATAATCTTTGATTTATAACTTATATTTATTCAAGAAATTTTAGCATTAAAATTTAAAAATGAGCTAACATAAAAACATCATTAATTTTTTTTAAATTTCAGCTAACCCTTGTTGTCCAGACAGGTTGATACAATTCGGATTACACACCTTTAACAGCATTAATACCTCGGTGTTTTCTTACATGGACCCTCGTACCACAGCACAGTTAATCTACACGGTAATCGTCCCCTACTATGAAAGAAGTGTTCCTGTGAATGGTGTTAGTGTTAACTCTAGTCGTGGGATTCTAACCTTGTGCGAAGTGCAGACTTTCGAAGGTAAGAATTACTTAGTGTTTCAATGAAATACTTATTATAATTTAAATTAAATAAACAAATGTTTATTTCACAAAATACAAATTATAGTTTTCATTTTAGTTGGTAAATGTATGAAATCAGATTGTGTTTCGTTATTTTATGTTGAAAAAAAAAAAAAATATGAAGTATGTTCTATATGTCTACTCTCACTTACGATAAAATTTTAATAAAAGTTTTTTTTTCAAATGCGTATTTATTTTAATGAATAATTTTTTTTTTAAAAAATGCATTGTTTTTTTTTTTTAAAAAATAAATTGTCTTTCGTTTAAGAATCGTTTTTATAATTTCTAGAATGTATTCCTGGAACTTGGGGTTTTGAGTGCACCAAAACATGTAACTCCACTTGTAGTACATCTTGTGATATAGAAACTGGAATTTGTGGAGTCTGTATTGGTTTCAGCAATCCACCGACATGCAATAATGGTAATTAAAATATTTTAATTGATCGCAGCCAATAAATTAGATTAACGTAGGGTGTAGATCTATATGACAAGTTGCTAAACGTAAAAGTTCATTTTCTGGCAAAATTTACTAATCATTAGTTGAATAGAGAAACGAGATGTTTTTTTTAAATAACCACACATTGAATCTTTAACATATTGCGCCATGTCATCTTTTCTTCTTTGCACAATATTATTGCTCAACAAAATTTTCTTTATAATGGCAGAAGCTAGCTTCGGTAGCACAGCCTGTATTATTTCTTTTATCGTCGGTATAATAAGTTCTTCAACGATACTATGACGTTTTCATCCATTTTCGCAATCATAAACAAAATATTCTGAGGAGCAAGCAATCCATCGTCATCTTTTGTGTATGCGGTGGAAAATTATTTTCCCAATGTCGTTTGTTTCATACATTCTTCTTTTATGCTATACATTTGTCTTTTAGTTTGTGTTGCAGATCCTAATTGCAGGTCATGTCTCTGTTATCATTACAAGACTTAATAACTTGATTGTTATTTAAATACCTAATACGAGTAATCATTCTTTATGTTTCTATATTTTATATATTAACTCTTGATTTCTTTATTTGACACCATATTCGGGAAATTGTAAGACTAATGAATCGACAAAATGTATACATAACGGGAACAAATATTTACTTTTTTGTCATTCAAAAATTGCTTCTCAGCATTAAACTTAATACTCTCTCTATATTTTATAAACGCAACTAGATTGTCCATCTGGTCATTTCGGACTTAACTGTGTTAATACGTGCGGCAACAACTGTTACAATTCATCATGTGATAAAGAAACAGGACTATGTGATAAAGGCTGCAATGAATTCAGAGATCCCCCTAATTGTATTATAGGTAAGCGGTTTTTTAAATTTATAATTCACCACTTTTGTATTGCCTTTGTTTTTGTTAAACTTGCAAATCAAACAAAATTTAAATTACAAGAAGCTTCATTGGTGTATTAATTGGAACGATCAAATATCATTCAATTCGTTTAACATGAAGTATATTAATTTTCCTGATGGTTTAAAAGAATTTGTACATTTTAGTGACCCCCAAAAAATTATTTTGCCACGTATGTATAAGTTGTTGTTTGCCCGTCATGATCCTCGAGGACTATTTACATCATAGTATCCATGTGCCGTAGCAAATTCCTGTTTAATTTGATGGCTGTTGAGACTAATTTCTGCTTGAATGGTGTGTCCACATGGCGAACATGAAATGGTCAGGATTCAATCAGAATTTCAAGCACGATCTGTCCTGACCTGTCTTCTCGACATGTCATGGCCGACTGTTGTCTGTTTGCTTCACAGGTTGCTGCGCTGTTCCGTATAATAAGCTGCCAGGAGGCTCTTGGGTTCATGCCAAATGCTATAAGGATTCATTGCGATCTAGAGCTTATCCTTTTACAAGTTCCTTTGACCTCCTCGTGCTTTCTGTCCAATTGTAAGCTCGTTACCTTAGTCTCCATGTGATATCTTTCCATATTACTAAGGGCAAAGCCCTGACTCACTGATTCACTCACTCATTAGTAATTATTCCATTTCCCATGTACGTGGAAGCATGAAACTTTGGAAATGCGTTGAGTACACTCTCACGATATTTAATGGCATAAAAGAATTTACCACTCATGAAGGGCCAAAGGCTCGCCAATAATTTACTTTTTCTCCTTAGATAAGATTTATAAAAAAAATGTGTATAAGCGTTAGCTGCTGTTTCAATGGATTGGTCTTGACAACACTTATTACATTAAAGCTTGGGTGTTTGGCCCAAAGAACGATTTGATGAATGATACAGTTAATTTTAAAATCTTTACCATCCTCTTCGCTGACTGTGTTACAGGTATGTTTTGCTAGTCACCTGAGATCACCAGTCATGGCAAGTTACCATCATTAATAAATACGAAGTTTCTTTTCTTAGCAATTTAACGTCATTGATAGCAGAACAAACAGAAGCAACTGAATTTGTTCCCCTTGTTTGGTCTTTTAAACTGAAAGTCTTGTAATTGCTAAATAATAAAATGTCATCGATTTTTGCCAGCATTTGACGTACTCACAGCAGTACAAAAGTTCGACTTTCATTATAAATTTAATGCTGTTAAAGAAAAAATAAGTCAGTCAATTAATGATGGCAAATGTGACCGCGGGCAAGTTAAAATTGCTTCGTGGCTGGTTTTGGCCTGCGGGCCGCATTTTGGACACCCTTGATGTAGCATGTTAATTTTGTGCTAGAGCGGCGAAGTGCGTATTATATTGAACAACCTTTTTAATATTTGAATGTCAAGCGGTGCGATTGAAGATACTCTTTTAAAATATATTCTCAATATGTAAATATATAAATTCTATAATTGTGGGACGTGGTGGTCGAGAGGTAGCGCTCTCGACTGTCATACCGATGGTCACGGGTTCGAATCCACACGAACGTGAGGATTTGTTCTCGCGGCCTGAGGAGTCCCCGAGTCACCCAGCTCCGAATGGGTACCTAACTAGACAATAGTTAGGCGGTTGGGGTAATGCGTGGAACCCCTATAGCCGTGGCCTGTGACCGCCGCATCACTTGCCAACAGATCATCTCTCATGGTCTGTGGACGCAATTATCCTCTGCATAGAAGGAGCGTCTGTATATCTAAGATTGTTAATCTGTGTCACGTTGCGAACGAAATTAAACATGTTTTTAAAACCCTTTTCCCGTTATCAAATCGAGCTGAAATTAAGCAGGCAGACTGTAAATGTTTTTGTTTTTTTAAGTATAAATCCTTTATATATAAGATATAACTACAAGTCCGGTTTTTTGTATTGTCGATCGATACATATTACAACGTACATACTGTTAGTTATGTTTAGTGAATAAAGTTTTTAATGAAAAAACGTTGAATTTCAACGGTTTTTAAAATTTAAACTTGAATTACTGAAGCATATTTTAATTGATAACTTTAATAACAATTCTACAGCACATTTAATTGCATATGAATTGGTGTAAAAAGGCAATAATATTCTTAAAGCAAGTTAAAATTTCACTATTTCAGACCAAATTTTATAAATAGTTCAACATTAATGTTAAGATTCACAGTTAAAGTATTGTTTGAAATAAATGAAATTATACCCCTTTACGTGCTATTTTCCTGCCTAGACGATTCCTTCTTTAATGTCATAGTTTTAACGTGCATTATTTCCTAAATATTTTGCAGAATGTATTCAGGGAACCTGGGGAGTGAACTGCACAAATGAATGTAACAATTGTTTAAATAAATCATGCGACAGTAAAAATGGTACATGCGCACTTGACTGTGAAGTAGGTTATACTAACTATCCAGACTGCAGCCCAGGTAAGTCGAACATTCCGATATTTCCTAAATAGTCACTTTTTTTTAAGTTGAATGAAGAATGTGTATTCAATCATTGTTCAATTTTTTTTATAAACGTCCACATAATTTGTCTTCAAATCTACAGAAAAAAAGCGTTAATTTAAAAAATAATGCTGTGCAAAGTTGCGTTATCTTATCTTAGAAATACAGACGCTCCTTCTATGCAGAAGATAATTGCGTCCACAGACCATGACAGATGATCTGTTGGCAAGTGATGCAGCGGTCACAGGCCACGGCTTTGAGGGTTCCACGCATTACCCAGCCGCCTAACTAGTGTTAGGTACCCATTCGGAGCAGGGTTACTCAAAGACTCCTTAGGCCACAGGAACAAATCCTTGCCTTCGCATGGATTCGAACTCGTGACCATCGGTACGCCAGTACGCACTTGCCACTCGACCCACGTTATAATAATTATTAAAATTACTTTGTCTACATGCGTAGATAAAAGTTGATTTATAACTTGCCAATAACATTATTTAGTAATTACTCATAACCAAAATATTGAGACACGATGATTGATCTAAATTTTAACAATATGCAATAAAAATTGAAATAGATAACCGCAAATTAGACATCAGGCTATGGTCTCGGTAACAACATTCTTCATTTGCCTTTATTTATGCTTTTATAGCCACTTTCGATTCCAATTAACATAATATCAACCCTGCCTCCATACTCAGTCACTCAGATCACATTCTCAAACAATGTTGTCAAATGAAAATTGTTTCAACAGTGTCATATTTTCTCCAAATGCAGGCTGTTTATGTGGATTCTTATGTTCAATATTGTACTTATGATACGGGCCAATGCCTAAAGTAGTTTAAAATTTTTAACATTATGTAATAAAAACGTCCTGTTAGGCTAACTCATACCCTGTTTACCTGTTTTCCATTTACTAATTTATATTGCATCTTGTTACCAGTGAGATTGGTAATTGTACATTTAAAATATTTCCCCTAGATTCACAACTATATTTCCAGGCACTAATATAACTTATTTCTTAAATCATGGACACTTGTAAGGAACGATTATTTTGGTTTGTTTTAAAATCTTTATCAAATTCTCAATTAGAGTATCATTTGACAAAGGTAACTCTTTAAATGCAATAAAATAATTAGTATTTTAATTTTGAACAATTATGTATTTATACTTTATACAGCATCAAGTTATATTTAAGACAATGCACCATAACTTTATTGAGGAAAAACTACCCAGTTTCACTTAAAAGTCTCGGTTTTTCGGATAATTGTTTACAAAACATAAATTATACATAAACCATTTTTACTCCATGTACATTTATGAATACGGAATACCAACATGTCAATATAGAGTTGTCCAAGTTTTTAATAAACTAAAGACTATAAAGACAAGTTTTCGGTCCAAAGTTTTTAATTACATGTAATGTAAGTTGAACTTACGGGCTATACTGGCCTATTCATATAGAAGCCAAGGATTTTTTGTGTGATAATATATATTTGATATATAAAGCGAAAATAGAGCAGATATCTAGGCCTTAAAAGACTGAACATCACGAGAGTTTCCATTTTATTATCGGAAATGGAATCGTGGCTTTGCTACGTGTGCGGACTCCCCGTGCGGCACACATTTAAAGGGTGAAATTTGTGGGCAGTTGAAAAGTGCAGTCATTTCCTACAAGATTAAACTATATAACTATATATATAACTATTTTGGGATAGTAAAATTTGCAATTGTAATTTTCTGTTCAAAAGATTTTTCTGCCAAACCAATGAACAGCCAAAGCCATAACCCAAAATAACTGAAGCTTTACAATTATATGACAATGATAAACGTATACTCATTTCATACTCAGCAATATCTGAAATAGTCTATATTGTAAACCAGTTTCCGGTCTTAAGATAAATTATTACAGTGATCCATCTGCAGTCCTCAAAAGTATTTTAATTGATTTTCTTTCATCTAATTCCCCTGTCATCACCCCTACCTTATCTCCACTCGTCCAAATTATTTGTCCTCGAACGTTTCATCTTTTTCTAGAAATCCTTCCTGTGTTTATCACCGCAACTGAGACAAGAAAGTTTATTTTTTTTTATATCGTGGTAAACTAATGACTTCCTTTTTTCACGTATTTCTTAACTTATCTAGAAATTTCTCATCAACAAGCCAGTCTAGACATTTCATTGTTTGTTAACGTCTGTTGCAATACTTCGAGACCAGCCTTAGTCATGTTTACATTATCAAATCCCGCGTTTTCTACCACGGACAACACAGTCAATAGTTAAATTGGAAAAAAAAATATGAAAAGTATACAAAAGAGGGAACTAAATCTTGAAACTATTTGTAAATAGTATTTGATATAAATAGGTGCATTGTTTTAAATTTTAATAATTTTTTATATCGTATCAGACTTAATGGAAAATATTTAGTTTTTACAAATCGTAACATGTAAAAGGAAATTATAAAGTTTTACACTGTATTTTAATATAATACAGTTTCCGTTTTAAAGTTATTTTGAACATAGTAAATAACTTTTGTTATTTTTTTCAGGCATTTCTCTTTTTTGAGTGCAAACTTATTGAGAGCTTAAAAAATGTATTTGTTTATATGGATTTTTTGGCCTTATTTAAGTAAGTATTTTTTAAAAAAAATTATTATTATTCAAATTTTCTAGTTTTAATGCGTTTTACCAAAAAATGTAAAATTTTAAAATTATTCTATTAGTTAAGGTATCTTCAAATAAAATTAAAGACATAAACTTACATTAATAAAAAAAATATTTTAAACGATGTAATTAACAAATGAAAATGTCAGAAATTTTGAAAATTACCCATATTTGTTAACTTTTATATTTCGTTATGTTTCATAAATCCAAGTTGAGCCTGGAAAAGCAGAGTTTTTACTCAATCGTTGCAATACATCTGAGGACAGTTTGTATATTATTGTGGACAGCACTCTGGACTTAGACTTGACTTTTATACGAATCAAAAAATGTTGTGGACTATTTTACCTCCAAAAGCGGCAACCTTTCTAATAATATAATAACTATCATGGAACCGTTTCAAAGACGCGTGATGAGATTAAGGAATTTTTCATCAATTCAAGAAATATTTGCCTTCCTGGATAAATTCAAAATGTCAACAGACACAACCACTACAATACTAAACACCGTCTCAGCTTTCTTTGAAGCGTTGTCCTTTGTAAATCAAACTCTACAAATTTATCAAAATAATGACACGAGGGATCTGTCTGTTATAGTCGTTTGGTTTTCTGCTTGCTATGGAAAATGTAGGCAAACTGTTATCTTTTTTAAAGAACACACTATAAAATTTGAGTTTAGACAGATCTCTGTCTATCTACCAAAATCTTTGACCGATTCATTTGAATTATTTCATAACCTTGTCAATAATGAAAGATTTTCGTTTATTTCACACCACCACGATGACGCCCTAAGAGATAATAACATTATTGCGTCATATCTTTGTAAGGAATGCCCATCAGGATGGACTGAATTCAGCAACAGAAAAGAAAAGTCAATTTTAGAATGTTTTAAAATATTCTTCTTTCCTGTCAAACAAAGCTGGATAGGTGCAACTACTATGTGTAGCACGGTCTTCTCACATTTACCAAGGATAGAAACAACTGACACGGTAGAATTCTTGATAACCTTTGTCGAAAATGCTGTCAATAAAACAAAAAGTAAACTTCCTGTTACATTTTTTGTACATGCAAGCATCAACAAGGCAAATTTTTTACACAAAAGTTTGAAGTGGACGGCTCAAAATACAATTGATCCATCTACAATAAGGACATACAGAGATCGGTGTGTCATTTTAAAACATAATGACCAAAGTACACATGAAAACATTGATTGTAAGGAAACCCTAACACAAATTGTGTTGTGTGAATGGTACAGAGATGAAAACTATTATAAAACATCACAACAATCTCAACGCGATCTACAAAAACTGGAGAAGACATTGAGTGAATTGAGCAATGAATTTCCGTATCAAGAAAGTAATGGGGAATTGTATTCAACTGTAAATACTAATGTAAAACTCGAAAAGGAAATGACTGATTACAAACAACTGCTATTTGATTGTGAAGATGGTTTAACCACTGTTGTGTATACTAAAGTGTGTAACGTATTCAGAGATTGCACCAACTCAAGGGATGAGATTTTTTGTGACTCTCTAAACAATTGCTATGAAAATTATTTTTACTGCAAAAATCCAAATGCCAAGGGTATCTATGATGTTATTCAAAAAATCCCCCTCCGTAAAAAATGTGACTTTTTTATTGACTGCCCTGATGATAGTGATGAGACAAGTTGTGATGATTGTATGGAAAGAATGTGTTCTGATGGCACTTGTGTACCAAGTCATTGGTTACCAAGAAATGGGGAAAATTGCGTCTTAAATAGACAAAATAATGGAAAGACCTTTCTGAATGTGACTGAAGAAGGTTTATCTATACCAAAAAACCAATATGAAGTAATTTACTGTAATCCATCTGATTACTTAAACCACAACGCCCTGCCTGTAAATATGTCTACAAAATATTTATGGGCACCAAAATGTATTTATCTTAGGGCGTAAGGATTTTCCCGTGGGCTGTAATAACATGAGGCAATTACACAACTGTGAAAATTTTATATGCCCTGAGGAGTTTATTAAGTGTCAGCAATCTTATTGCATACCACTGTATCTCATCAATGATGGTATACAAGATTGCCCTCATGGGGAGGATGAAATTGAAAACTTTTTTTATAACAGGAGTGGATATTTTATTTGTAACAGTGAGAATCTCAGATTTATTCATCATACAAATGTTTGTGATGGACTTGTCCAATGTCCAGCCGGTGATGACGAGTTGAATTGTAAATTTGAATGTCCAGATGGCTTTAAGTGCATCGGAAGTGCTGTCATGGTGGTCAGTCATATTGTAGCTGGGAGAGTAAACACTTTAAGAGTTTTTGACCTTCAGACAAAGTATTTAAATCTAAATGGACTGGACCTCTCTCAAATGACTGAAATTTATATTTTGCCAAATTTGTTGGAGTTGCACGCATCGAAATGCAATTTACGAAATTTGGATATGTTTTTTAGCGAAGCATTTGAATCTTCTATTTTTAAATTAGATTTAAGTTTTAACAGCTTTGAAAAAATTGATTTTGATGAGTACGGAGTTAATGCGTTTAAAAACTTGCTTTTTTTAAATTTAACAGGAAATTCTCTTCTTTATTTCCTAACTGGAAAATTAATTAATTTTTCAAAGCTCAAAATGTTGGATATATCAACGACAAATGTTTCTATTTTTAATATTGCCAGCATACAAGTAAGCAAATCACTAATATTTTTAAACATTGCAAATACACATTTAGACAGCCTTGGCTTTTTCCTGAAAAAAGAGGATATAGATGTCTTAGACATTCGTAATACAAATATAAGAGAAAAGGAAACAATAGATATTTTAAATAAACTTTACATTAGGTTGGGATTATATACCGATAATATCAAATATTGTTGTCCTCAAGTTGTAGGCAATGGGATCCAAAAACATGTTTGTCATGCACCATTTGATGGCATTTCATCGTGTGAAGATCTCATCGACGATGACCTGAAACGATTACTTCTTTGGACTGTCGCCGGTATTTCGCTGGTTGGAAACATGCTTGTTTTTGCCTTTAGGATTTCTTTGGACCGAGGAATATTAAAAAAAGGTTACGGAGTTTTTGTTATGAATCTGGGAATAGCCGATTTTATCATGGGCGTGTACCTCACAATTATTTCTTCTGTCGACATGTACTTCAGAGACCAATACATAATAAATGAAGCAGAATGGCGAGACAGTATTTTATGTAGGTTTTCTGGGTTTTTGTCTACACTTTCAAGTGAGACTTCAATTTTCTTTATAATTCTGATAACACTGGACAGAATTTTAGCGATGCGTTTTCCATTTGGTGAACACAGAATAACAAAGTCAATAACATTTCTTTCTGTCTCAGCCTCATGGATCATTGGTTTCGTAATTGCCGTATTACCTATAGTAAATTCCCAATGGACAACTTATTCCTCTAATGGCATGTGTTTAGGTTTACCATTTAATGGAGAGCAACAACCAGGCTGGGAATATTCTATTGGGATTTATATTTTTTTAAATTGTATTTTATTCATAGCTATTTCGTGTGGACAAGTTTTGATTTTTAAATCAATGTCTAGTCAAAGAATAGGTACGGACACTATCAATGTTGGAAGAAGAGAACAAGACATAAATATTGCTCGACAGCTATTAATCATAGCTCTATCCAATTTCCTGTGCTGGTTTCCAGTTTTTGTCACTGGTTTATTATCTTTGAATGGCCATGACATTAATCGTGACACACACGCCTGGTTTGTCATATTCATCCTACCACTGAACGCTGCACTGAATCCGTTGATATACACCATACCGGCAGTTTACAAGAAATGGAAAGAATTTAAGAAAGGGTAAAATATTAACCTAATCTTCTTAATTTGCCCCTTCCTTGTTAGACAAAAGAGAATTTTAAAAAACAGTGAAACTAGCTTACGTTTTGAATATATAAATGTAGAAATTAGCATTATATATTGGTATCAAATCATTCTACTAAAAAAAAAGAAAATTATCTGCAAATTCTGCACACAATTGTACCTGAATCATACTTGTAAAAATTAGACATCTCTCTCTCTCTCTCTCTCTCTTTCTCTCTCTCTCTCTCTTTTTTTCCACCTCTGTTTCGTGATACATATTTTTAATAAAACATGTTGACACTGAAGGGTTTTGTGTTGTAAAATAAATAAAACTAACATAAAATATTATGTTTGTCATTTAGTATAGCATATATATACGAAGCACTGAGATTCCTCTTGACAGAGTGATGGATAAAAGCTAAAAGAATGATAGCAAATTTTTAATTTTCAAAAGTAAAATGAAACATTAATTGTGATATACCATTGAAAATTTAATACATAAAAATGCTCAAAATATTATTTTGAAAATTCCATTTATAATGTATAACATTGCCTTGTTTTGTTTTTGTTTAAAAATTTCCACCGTTTTCAAAATATTTCTATTTTATTATAAGTAATAACAATATGGAGCAAAATAAATTTTATAGACAAAAATATCTTATTTTTTAAAAATATAATAACTATCAATAGCTGAAAAACATAAGATATGGACAAATCATCGGAAAAAAAAACAACACACACACACACACACACACACACACACATACACACACACACACACACACACACACACACACACACACACACACACGCACACACACACACACACAAATACAATGAAATAGAATGACATTTCTAAATTCCAAATTTCTTTTCCATTTTATATCACATCAGGAATGAAGCAAACATTAATGAATTAGATTTAGAACTTAACTAATGGAGCTTCTAAAACTTGTATCCGACTGCTGAAAATCCGAATACAGTTTACTATGTAAAAGAGTATAAATAGCCTTCAAAACTGTTGGCTGATTGCAGAAAAATTTAATGTTTTTTGCAATGGTAAGGAGTATAAACTTTTAATGGATTTTGGAGCTAATTTTACTAATTAAATTCTTGTGATTCGACGAAACGCTTGATTTTCTTTCAAAGAAAGGAAACAATTTTAGAGCAAACAAACAAAATAATAATACTAAATCAGTTTTGACACTGATCATTGACGGAAACATTTAGAAATACGTATATTATATTCCCTCTGGGTTTATTTCATTTTAATAAAACAAATAAGAAAACGTGACTTTCATCCTACCATGTTTAAAAATTTATAAACAAAATGAGTGGTAGGACTGCAATCAGGCTTATACAAAATTAAATGGAAAAGACGTAAACAAGGTAAGGGTTAGCCTGACCGGACGTAACAAAACAGCGAACGTTTCGGCAAAGAGCCTTTATTAACGAACATACAATCAATACACAAATTAAAATGAAAATAAAAATAAAATATGAAGGAACTTAGCTGCGGTGAAATCCAAAGTATCTGACTTTTTTGGATACTTTGGATTTCAACCCAGCTAAGTTATTTCAATTTTTATTTTCATTTTCGTTTTATTTGTGTATTGTATGTTCGTTGATAAAGGCTCTTTGCCGAAACGTTCGCTGTTTTGTTACGTCCGGTCAGGCTAACCCTTACCTTGTTTACTTCTTTTCCATTTAATTTTTAAAAAAATTTATAACATTACATCTGATGCTAAATTAACAATTTAGAAGCGAGCAAATAACCATGACGAATGAACCTCACTAGGGTCGAACAATCATAGTCTATTGTTTGCAAGCGAGGATGGTGCAGGCTTGGCAAGAATTTCTGGCTTTAAGCCTTCATCGGATATTATAGCCCCTAGATATTTAAAGGTAGGAGCCTCCTCCAGTTTTTGCTCGTTTATCAGTATTTAACTTGTGAATTTATTGTTTGACATGACCTTGGTCCTCCCTGCATTGATTTCAATGCCATAGGCATTTGATGTCTTCTCTAGCTTTGCAAGAAATTCCCTTACTTCGTTCTCGCTGCCAGCTAGGCCGTCTATGTCAACGACGAAGCGTAAGTTAGTTATAGTTCTCCCTCCGATGCTGACCGTTCCGACATGGTTTTCGAGCAAATTTGTCATAATTCTTTCAAGGAAGAGGTTGAAGAGGATGGGGTAGAGTAAACACCAACAGTTGCCTTGAACCGATCTCCCAGCTTGCTGTTGTAGAGTATTGCGCTGGTTGCTCTGTTGTATAGGTTCTTGATCATAGCAATGAGGTTAGCATTAAAATTGAATTTGTGCCGCATGCGACCTTTGTCGAACGCCTTTTTAAAGTCTATGAAGACATGAAAGAGGTCGCTTTAGAGTTGCAGATGTTTTTCACAGAGCGCTTGCAGGTTCAAGACCTGCTCCGTTGTGCTCCTTCCTGCTCTGAAGCCTGCCTGTTCTTCTGCAATGATTTGCTCTGCTTGTGGTTTCAGTCTGTTTAGTATTACCATAAGCATGACTTTGATTGGGTGACTAATCAGGCTGATATGTAAGGTAGTTCTGACACAACTGTAGATTAGCCTTCTTTGGGAGCGTTATAACCAGCGATTTATTCCTCGGTGTCCAGAGAAAGTGGGTTAAAAATCGATTCAAAGAATTTTCAGCAAGCAAGCACAAACGATCGGTCGCACAGGCTCAGACACCACAAAATAATAAAAAAAGATTTAAAAACAATCTCTTTGGTTCATATTATCAACAAATTAATTACAGATTAAGTGTCAGAAAATGATGGGGATGCCAAAAAATTAAAATAGAGAAAATGTTCTAACTAAACGTAAAATTAAAAACATACAACACACTTTTAATCAAATATATGTTTGCCTTTCTTTTAATATTCTTTTAAAAGTCTACTGGAATAAAAAAAAGAATTAATAGACAGCATTCAAATGAGAAAATTCTCTCATTAAAAATACAAGTCACAGTACACTTTATTTAGTGATTATATATGAAAAAATACCTCTCTCAGAGTAGCTTCAAAATATTTAATAGCACAAACTTCAAATTATATGATTAAGCAAAATATAAACAATGTTGAAAAATATTTTTACTTCTTAAAATCTATACTTTTTAAACCCAGAGCCATAACTGACTGACTGACTGACTCATTACTAATTGTTCGATTTCCTTTGTAGATCGAAGCATGACGTTTGGGAAGTTGTTGGATACCCTCTTATGACGAAAATTGGTGAAAAATATTTTTTGAAATTCACACTCATGGGGGCCGGGGCTTTAAAAAGGTTCTCCCCCCCCCCCCCCCAAATATGGGCCTTATACAAAATGAAAATCAATATTTCACCTTTTCCCGTGGAGGTAGAAGCATGAAATTTGGAACTCTTTTGATTTTATGCTCCCGACGATAATTGGCAAAATAGAATTTTAAATTTTCCACCCATGAGGGCCGGGGCCCCCAAAACTGTTTTTACCTTATATGAGCTATACAAAAATTGAAAATCAATAATTCTCCTATTTTCCGTATAGGTAGAAGCATAAAACTTTGGAATTTTTTTTTTTGCGTACAAGCTCACTACGATAATTGGCAAAAGAGAATGTTAAATATCCCACTAATGTGGATCGAGGTCCCAAAAATGGTTCTTTCCTTATCATTGATAATCCCTAATTTTTCTATTTCCCGTATGGGTAGAATCATGAAACTATGGCAATTTTTTAGTACACGCTCCCGACGAAAGTTGTCTAAAAAGAATGTTAAAATTCCCTCTTATGTAGGGCCGGGGGCACAAATATAGTTTTTTGTATATCAAAAAACCAAGTCATAAATAATTCTGCTACTTACCGTATAGGTAGAAGCATGAAACTTTGGGAAATTGCTAGGTACCCTCTCAAAACGAAAAAGAAATTTGAAATTCACACTCATAGGGGCCATCGGCCTCCCACTTTTTTCCTTACATGAGTTATAAAAAATTATAAATCAGCTATTCTCCTTTTTCCCGTTTAGATAGAGGCATGAAACATTTGGACTTTGTTTAGTACCGTCTCCCGACAATAATTGGAGAAAAAGAATGTTGAAATTCCCGGGGGTCCAAATATAATTTTTTCTTATATTAAAAGCCGAAGCTTCACCAATTCTCCCCTTTCCCGTATAGGTAAAAACATGAAAATTATGGAAGTTATTGAAAACACCCTTCCAAAGAAAATGGCTAAAAGAATTTTTAAATTTTAAATCATTTCGTGCCGGGGGCTCGATATGAGTTTTTTTTTCTTATATTAAAAATCGATTAATCACTAATACTAATACTAATTTTCCGTGTAGGTAAAAACGAGAAACTTTTGGTACGCATTGAACACTCTCTCAACGATAATTGGTGGAGAAGAATTTTAAAATTCTTACTCATTGGGGGACCTGGGACCCAAATGTAGTTTTATCCTTTAAATGAGCAATATTAACCTTGAAAATCAATAATTTTCAGGGTAGGTAGAAGTATGAAACATTGGGGAGTTGTTGAGTACAGTTTTACAACAAAATCTGCGAAAAAGAGTTTTAAATTTCACACTCAGGAAGGATCGTGGGACCGAAACAAGTTTTATTCCTTTTATGACCTTTAAAAACTGACTCATCCCTAATTCTTCATTTTCCCATGTAGGTAAAAGCATAAACTTTGGGAAGTTTCTGAAAACACTCCCACGATGGAGCATAACGCTATTGGAAGTTGTTGTACACTCCTTCAATGTTAACATGCTAAATATGATTTGAATTGGTATAACGCGGGTTTCCAACACTTACTTAAAATCATGATTTTCCGCAGCAAAGTGCGGGTGTTTTGCTAGTTTATGTATAAAATGTACATGCAAATTTTTAAATCACATAATTGAAAGCACGATCATGAAAGTGAATCAACATTGTCTAACTCGATTGTTTCATAATGATTTGTTTTAATATTTTCATGGGCAGAAACAGTGTCTCGATGTTCATTGGTCTTTTTCAAAGATGGTCCTGCAAATGGTGTTTTATATTCGCTTGATGTATTTTCATATTGACCTGAAATGAAAGAATAGCTAATGACTTTATGACACTAATTTTATTTTATTTAGTTTTTTACAGAAATATTAATTTAAAATGTTCGGAACAAAACAAATCGCATCTACTTTTTGATTGACAAATAACTATTGACAAAAAAATTCCCTAAAGCAAGAACATTTTAAACACTATTTTCACCAATTCTTTTACTAGGAAAAAATTTATAATTATGTTAAGCGTATACCTTATCAGGTGAACACTTGTGCCTAGGACAGTGCTATTTAAGGTTTTGTTATATACAACATGTAGTTTAATAAATCCATGTCTTCTGACAATTTTGTTTTAAAATTTCAAATTCAGCAAGAAAGCAATATTTCCTTGTACCAGTAGGTGCAGTGGTTTCATAATGGCGGTTGTATTCTGGTCCTGCTGTAACAGTGTCGTAGTTTTTGTTTGAAACCTCCATTTGGCCAGTATCTGTCTTCTTTGAGGTTAGCCTTCCCCTTCGAATGAGGTAGCAGATCACCATGAGAAACGATATGCTAATGGCAATAGCAACACCAAGTCCTATGCCAAGTCCAATAATCGTCTCTTGTGAATTGTCTTCCTTTTTCTCTGTTACATATTTAAAATGGAATAAGGCATGTAATTAAAATATATATGCATCTTATACAGAAAAGATATCCATCATAATTACAATTAAGTTGAAATGGTGCGGGAGGCGTTTGAACTCCAAAAACAATCACCGATTGTGTCAATTCCCTCATTCCATTATTTTGCTAGATGATCTTAAACTGATAATTCCTCACAAAGCTTAAGAATGTTTTGATGCATGGAGATGAATTTTTCTACAATGCATCGTCAATATTTAGAAAATAAAATGGAAAGACTCTTCATTTTCATTTCATTTTTGACCAGAAGATAATTACACTTTCACAATGGTAGCAGGTGAAAAAATATTAAAAATATCGCTTGCTGGGCGCCGGGGGCTTTAAATTAGTTTTTATTATGCACCCACTAACTCATTACTAATTCTCCAACTTCCCGCAGCAAAGTGCGGGAAAATTGCTAGTGTTTAAAAATAAATCTAACAAATATATGTTTACCAAAATTCAATGGAAAAGACGTAAACAAGGTAAGGGTCAGCCTGACCGGACGTAAGAAAGCAGCGAACGTTTCGGCAAAAAAGCCTTTATCAACGAACATACAAGACACAAACAAAACGAAAATAAAAATAAAAAATGAAAAATGAAGGAACTTAGCTGCGGTGAAATCAAAAGTATCCAAATAAGTGAAACTGAGAGATGACAGAGCAAATTTATATAGGAACGCAGAGAGTGGGCGGGGCAACCGCCTAGGTGGACAAAGAAAAGACCATATTCATCCCATGTGGTGCGATTGTACCGTGACTTTCTATTAATCTGTTTTCAATCTGGGTTCTCGTGGGTGTGTTTGTGCACGAGACAATAGCAGTGACTGCCAGGTCCTTGACACCCATATGGTCGCGTCCATTGAAGTGACGGGAGACGGGACACTGTTTATCTTGTGTAATCGCCCTAATATGTTCAGACATTCGGCACGACAAAGATCGTCCCGTCTCTCCTATGTATTTCAAAGGACAGCGCTTACACACAATGGTGTAGACAACGTTGCGGCTAGCGCAGGTGAAACCATCCTTAATCATAAATAGCCCCTTAGGGAAGTTTATCTGTTCGGCTTGCACAACAAAAGGACATGTCTTACACCGAGGTCGGCCGCATGGTATGGTACCCAGGTGGTTGGGTGATGTTGGGAGGCGGGTGCGAACCAGAAGATAACGTAGGTTTCTGTCCCTCCTAAATACAATTAGGGGTGGGGTGGAGAAAATGTTGTTCGTCTCAGGGTCCGCAAGGAGGATAGTACGGTTCTTCATGAATATTTCTTTGGCTTTGATGTTGTGTGGATGATAAGTAAGAACAAGCTTGCTCCTTTGGTTGGTATCACGGGTGCGTGGTAAAAAGGCGTCGGCACGAGTGAAGTTTTTGACCCGCTGAAGCGCATGTTGAAGTGTGGCTTCAGGATATGACCTTTGTCTAAAAAACTCCACCATTTCCAAAGCCTTTTCCCAAAAGTCCTCCTGAGATTGACACAGTCTACGGAGTCTAAGAAGTTGAGAAAAGGGTATGGAGTCCTTACAAGTTTTGGGATGAGAAGAAGGGTAGAAAAGATAACAATGGCTGTCTGTGGGTTTGAAGTAGGCTGAAGTGAGGAGGCAGTTTTTCTGGAGAGTTACAGTGATATCAAGGAAATTGACAGAGAGTTCAGAAATTTGGTAGGTGAATCTAATGGATGGGTGGAAGGAGTCAACAAAGTTAATAAAAGTGTCCAGTTCACTTCTCTCCATATTAGTCACCCCGATACCGTCATCTATGTACCTCTTGTAGAATTCAGGGAGGCGACCAGTGTATTCCTGTTACACTCTGTGTTCAAAGTGGCCCATAAACAAACAAGTATAGCTTGGTCCCATTTTGTCCCCATAGCGACCCCACTGATTTGGTCAAAGAACTGCCCATTGAACTCAAACGAGTTGAGGGTTAGAACTAATTCAGCCAGCCGTAGTAAGGCGTGTGTGGGTATACTAGGGTGGGGTTGCCTGTCCAAAAAGTATTTCACAGCCAGAAGGCCATCATTGTGGGGAATAGATGTAAACAGGGAAGATACATCAAGGAGGAATAGATAATGTTTTGGGTCTGGATTGATGGTGAGTGACTCAAATGTCATTAAGGCATGATTGGTATCTTTAATGTATGTAGGGAGTGAAGCCACTAAGGGTTGGAAGATACCATCAAGGAATTCAGAAATGTGTTCAGTTGGACTCGAACAAGCTGAGACAATGGGTCTACCAGGGTTGCCATCCTTGTGAATTTTGGGAAGCAGATAGAAAGAAGGCTTTCCCAAGTCACTGTCAAAGATGTGCATCCTAGATGCTGATTTGGGGAGGGCGCATTCAGTGATCAACTCGTGAATGGTTTTCTTGACAGTGGCGTTATATTTTAAGATGGGATCCGTAGTTTTTTATGGTAGAACTGGGTATCGTCCAGTTGTCTCTGGGCTTCTTTGATGTATAAATCCCTATCCCACACAACAACGGCTTCACCTTTGTCTGCCGGTTTGATGACAATATCTTTCCGGCTGCGTAATAGAGATAAAGCCTTTAACTCAACTTTGGACAGGTTAGAATGACGGAGTCGGGGTAACAGAAGGTTTTTAATTTCATTCTCGGTGCTCTTGATGTACAGGTCCAGAGCCTTGGATTGACCAAGCGGTGGAGTCCATGTTGATTTTCTTTGTTTATGAAATGGGAACAATTCATCTTCGGGAGGGGTGTTGCTATTCCCGGCAAAATGGAACTGAAGTCTGAGAGCACGGAAAAAACGCTGAGAGTCACTTTGAAGTTGGAAACGGTCGCATGATGGTGTAAGGGGAATGAATTTAAATCCTTTAGAGAGAAGAGATCTTTCATCCTCTGAGAGAAGTAAATCTGGGGGTATACAAACGACCAAATTCTTGTTGGTGGTGGTCTGTATAGGTGTAGGTTTGGGACAAGGTTTTAGTTTACTCAGTTTCTTCTTTTTGTGGGTTGACAGGAAAAGATAAAGGTCACGGTTGAGTTGGTGGATTATGACTCTAATGATATTAAAAGCCAGGTGGTGGTCACGTAACTTAGAAAGTATGCTGTCTTCAAGGCGGTAGATTAGGGTGCTGAGATAAGCGATATATCGTTTGTGGGTGTGTATGAGAAGACGCATACGTGGAAAAGCAACTTTCTTCTCAAGTGATTGAAGTTTGGATATATCTTTAGAGTTAAAGGAAGCAGATGCCGGGTTAAAATTGCTAGAAAAGCCTTTAGGTACAAGGCCGAGGCGAATGCAATTAGTAAGGAAGTTGAGATGAACAGTGTAACGGGTTTTCTTGAAAAGGTTAAAGGCCAGCTCCTTGCAATCATGGCCTAAATCAGGTTTTAGTAAACTGAAGGTAGTTAAAATGAAGGATCTCAGTTGATTCATAGTACATTTAGTAGAAGGCATAGTGATAAAGTAAAAAGAGGGGCAGAAAGAGAAGTGAGTAGAATAAAAGTAAATAAATAGAAATAAGAATCTAGTAGATGTAAGATATATAAGGGGAGAAAGGTTGTGGGGAATGCCTAGACTGAAAGGTTAAAGACAATTAAAAGAAGCAGCAAAAACAGGAGATGAAAAGGGGAAATACAAAAAATTGTAACAAAATAAAATAATAACAACAGGACAACAATCAAGTAGCAGTCAGGAGGTACAAGTAGTAAACAAAATGAGGGGTAGGACTGCAATCAAGCTTATACAAAATTCAATGGAAAAGACGTAAACAAGGTAAGGGTTAGCCTGACCATATGTTTACCAGTAGCACAGTCAGCTCCCTGGTATCCCTGTAAGCACTCTAGACAGTGGCCAGTGTCATAAGTACATTTTTTATCTCTACAGTTCTGAGGGCAGAGTGATGAACATGTAATGCCATAAAATCCATCGGAGCAGCCTGAGTTGAAAAAGAAACACATTTTGTAACAGATGTGTTTGTTTTCATTAAATTTGTAAAAAAAAACGCGGCAAGAGGGACTGAATTTGAAGGTGGCATTCTTGTTTTGTTAGGTAAACTCAATAATGGTCTGTATAGAAGGAGCGTCTGTAACGTATAAGATAATATAAGATGTGATTAGATGGCTATAAACGCACATATAAAGGGAAATAAAGTACGTAGTGAGCACGAACTGATGTGTTGCTTTGCAGTTATCTAAATTGTCCAAAAAATGTTATACTCTCTAAATGATCAAAACACCAAAATTCATTACAATACAGCAAAGTTTCGTAAATAAACAGGATATGAACAAAAATTTAAAGCAGATACTTAACGAAAGTGTTACAATTGATGACAATTGTTGTCCATGCACAGCTGAAAATGATCGCTGAATGAATCCAAAACGTTCTTTATGCCGAAGTAACAATTTCAATAATTAAGAGCGTTTTGGATGTTAACTAAATGTTAGCATCACAACAGCAGCTACAATGAGTTGAGATCCACTATTTTAAAGAGACTATGTAAAAAAAACGATTTTAAAAATTGTCTCTTTGAAATAATGGATATCAAATTATTGCAGCTGCTGTTGTGGTGTTAACATTTAGTTTAACAAACCTCAACAAAATAAATCCATAACTTTCAAATCCAGTGAGCTCAGAGGGTACTAGATGCTTCCTCTTCGGCCTACCTATCTTTTTGGCAGGTGACCGTAAAGATAAGCCATTTCATAAAAATGATCGAGTTGGAGGTGCTCCCTCCTCCCGGAAGTAGCATTCTAAATACTTCATTACCTCTTGGATGCATGGAATAGCGAATCATTGTAACAAGTTAAGGTAACTTGCACAATCTATGGCAATTTAAATGGGGGTGAGCGGGCTAAAGCCAGGGGCCCCCGACGGTTTTGTGGCCCCCAAACAATTGATATTTTATAATAAAAGTGTACAAATGTTTGCACGAACCCTTAAAAATATAATAAATTAAATAAATTTATAAATATTATCTATACAACTGATCGTATTATGTCTTAATAATCGATAAAACGTGATTTAATTTGCTCACTTAGAAAATATAGAATAAATTATAGTTTATATTTTTACAATTCCTCTTATTAGACAAGCTCCGCTTGCCGTGTTGAGAGAGCACAGGCGCGTGATGCAACCAGTGTCGGGTTTGGATCCTAGCAGTGGAAAGTTAAATTTTTCTTTTCACACTCAATTGTAACATACATCCAACACTTGAAACAGTTATTTCTTCGTGTTCGTTAATTTTTTTTTCATTATTCATATGTAGTTACAGTCATAAATGAGCTGTTAACAATCATTTTATTCTAAGGTACGCTGGCTGGATAGGGCCCCTGTTTGATTGCAGCCCGGGGCCCCATGCAGTCTTAATCCACCCCTGTGCACAATTCACAGTATCATCAACATGGAAAAAATGTCTAATTTCATTAAATGCTAACAAGTCACACAACAAACCACAGGAATATTCGCATGGTGTTCTATTACCACAGGCGGGTTGTCAGCTTCTCACTAAGTGTAGCTGTGACAGTTATTTGAAGCATTTAACTTGAACGTAGCCTGATATCTTCAAACAATTTTGCTGCAGATTTTGCTTGACACCATTCACAAAATAAAATGCACCTGTAATCGATAGCTTGCACAAAACTAGGAATGAAACTTTTCCATTGGCCACACTTTTAAATGCGATCGACACCTGATTATCGAGCTCCTGTTTCCCGATCCGCCAGTGGAACAGATTTTCTAACCGATTGCTGATATCTCTCAATGACACCTCTTGATCTTGAGGGGCGGGTGAATGATCGTGGTCTCTTCAATTGTTCATATTGACATCTTGACTCTTCATTCCCCTGAAAACTTATCTTGCAAACGGGTAATTGTGAGAATCGCTGTTTCAACTTTGTTGAAATCCCCTTTTATAAAATCGTCTTTGCACGTTACTTTGTTTTCGGACTTCGTATAGCACTTCAGAATAAATTTTCATTTCCTAAATTTTACTCTAACTGAAGCCATAATTTTAATCAGTCACAACTGGAATTCGTTTCTTGCTATTTGTGAACTACTGTAAAATAGAGTTTACCATAGACCACAGGGCCATCAATTTGAAACTTTCGATAGTTGACTGGTTTCTATATAGAGATTTAGTACTACTCCCATTACATATTTAATAAAATGTAAATGGTTTTTGTTTAAATTTGGATAAATTATCTTGCCACAATATTTTGGCTACGAGTGGCAAGTTTTAAGCAACTTTATCTTTTTTCCTGAAAACTAAGTGGATCTAATATTTTTTTTTTAAACTTGGCTCAACATTTAAAAAAAAAAAATCTTTTTTTGGTGGGAATTGATAGCATTTTACAAATTCCTTAGACTATATGAACGTTTTGAAAAATAAATATTTAAGTTAAAAACATATTTAAATAAAGTGTACTATCTAGGAGTGTTCGACTAACCTGGGCTGCAGTCTGGGTAGTTAGTATAACCTACTTCACAGGCAAATGCACATTTACCATTTTTACGCTCACATGATTTATTTAAACAATTGTTACATTTATTTGTGCAGTTCACTCCCCAGGTTCCCTGAATACATTCTGAAAAATATTTAGGGAATAATATAGTGAAAACGATTTAAGGAAAATGGAATGGTCAATGGAGAAAATAGCATGTAAATGGATATAAATTATGCTTATATTGTGAATACAACTGTGAATCATAACATTACAAATTAAACATTGATAAAAAAAAATAGCAATTATTTACAAATGGTAACATTTTAACTTATGTAAAGTTATCATCGCTCTTTCAAATAGATCCAAATTTAATTGATTGTGATATATTTTTTTAATTTAAGGATTAATTAAAAATATACAAGAATAATAAAACATTTTAGATTGTCAAATGCCTATACCGCGGGCTTTCTGGGCCACATATTGCATTACAGTTATACATGAACGAACCTAAAGGGCTGCAACCGTAAAGGTATCACTTTAAAAGAGTAAATAAAGGGGATGCTTCAGCCATGAATATGACAAGACAAGTGTAGCTACGGAGTTCCCAATAGAGGCTAATTTAACGAAGTTAAAGTTGGACGTCAGAGGATTTGTTACAGGGATACGCTTAAGACAGATACGAATCGTTTTAGTATTGGGCATGACTCATAGAGCTGCGACTGAACATCACGACATCTTATTGTACGGAATGTGGCAGCAACATGTGAAGCAAACAGACAACAGGATGCCAAGTACAGAAGTCTTGCCGGGAAAGATCGTGCTCGAAACTCTTCTAATGTCATTCCGACCATCTAGGTTGGTTTCACAAGCCACGGACACACCAAGCTATTACAGCATATGAGTGTTATGATAACGGTCCTTATCAACCACCACATACAAGGAATAAAATGTTCTTTGGGTTACCAAACAAATACTAATCACATTAATATATACAATTTTATTTTTACGAAAAATAATTATAAAATTTTACACAAATTTGGTTACATTTATTTATTTGATACTTACACTTACATTTTTCGTGTTAAAATATCTTTTAAAGACACCATCTTCTGGACTTACTAAAAAGGGGAAAAGCTGCATTGAAAATTACCCGTAATGCACCCTGGTGGGTCACTAAATCCACTGCATCCCTTATTACAAACGCCAGTCTGGTTGTCACATGACTTATAACAGTTCGCGCTGCATCTTTGAGAGCAGTTTATTCCCCACGTACCAGTTTCACATTCTACAAAAAGATATTAAGTAAATTATGATTTACTTATAACCATGTAAAATAAAACCCAATATGTTCTATGTTTGTGAGTCGGAATACTTGGAAGGCACTAACATAAATAACAATGAAAATAACAAGGATTTAAAAAGTAAATCTCTACCTGTGTCATTACATAGAGGTGGGCTGTGTTAAGACTTTAAAGACGAAAAAAAGGTAAATGTTTTTAAACATAAAAGATAATTTAAGCTTAAAAAATAGACAAGTATTGCTGAATTACTGTATATCTGAACAAATTCTTCATGTCTACACATAAACAAAAGCGTTCACATTAAATTTAAATCATATATTTACTAACCTAGCATGGAAGAACTGTTAAGTGTACCTATATTGTTTTACTTTTGTTAGGTCAATTTACTTCTTCTTCCGTTGAGTTTTTTTTTCTTCACTGTTTTAAATATTAACCCTAAATTACACAATGCGACCGTTTGGTTACAAAGCGAAATAATTATTATTTCACTACTAATTTATTAGTTTTAAATTTTTTAAAGTGATTCCCCTTTTATTTTAACATGTTTTGAACTTTTATCCCGGAGAACTCTTCTCTTAGACCGTTTTGTATTTTTGTAAGAACGACTATTAGAAGATCACAGTGGGCTAAATTACTGTCTACTGAATCTAGTAAGTACAAGTGTTTATTTTTGTATCAAATAATAAAAATTTCTGTTCTAAAAAAATATAAATGATAAAACTAATGTTTATACAGCAATAATGTAAGCTTAAATTTGACATTTGTCATCATCGTTTGATAATATATGAAAAAAATGGTATCCATATAATATAGTAACAGTGCGTCTATGTGGTTGATTTTTTTCCTGTAGTTTTTCTTGT
This sequence comes from Radix auricularia, assembly GCA_002072015.1. Lineage (NCBI taxonomy): Eukaryota > Metazoa > Mollusca > Gastropoda > Lymnaeidae > Radix > Radix auricularia. The sequence goes on from MUZC01001540.1 coordinate 61,475, forward strand.
TGGAATATGACAACTTACTAAAGAATAAATCTTTATAAGCGCTACAATTGTTTTATTCATAAAATATTTTTAAATATCTAATATTTATAATGTTATCCTTTTATACTATAATAAAATTATCAAGTTTATGATCTGTAAATAAATTATAAATAGCATTATTATTATTAGAAGTATTTGATGATTATCAATAATATACAATACATTTTTATGTATATATATATTTTTTATGGTTATATTTGATAATGTTTTTTTTTTCTTCTGTAGAATTCAAATATCAATGTCATGGATCCATCATGGTTTATGGAAGAATAAAGATGTACATATGATATTCAGGCCGTTCGTTATGACTGTGATGATAATGAGCTATCGTAGAAAGATGACGATAACGTAGATGAAACTTTTACAGTTAAGTAAATAATTTCGATTTACCTACTTTTAAAAAATACATTGTAATATATATTTTCTCTTATACTAACTTATACCTTTTGAAAAACAATAAAATATCATTCATTTAAATTTTAAAATTAACACTGACAAATAATATTTCAATTTGTTCTTTTCAGACCCTACAAAACCAGTCTTTGAGAGTAAAATGATTGAAACAGCTGGTAATTCTTGATGTACTTCAGTCCAACCACAGCTAAAAGTATCAAATAAAAATTTACTTTTGCACCAAAGAGATGTAACAAACATCTTTCCCAGAGAGTCTGTTTTCTCTGGATATGTTGCTGTTGCAAAAGAGCCTTAAAACCAAACAGGAACATTATTGCTCAACAAATAATGGATAGTTTAGTAACACAATCAAACATAGATATTTATATTATATATATATATCTGCTATTGAACCAGGATGCAATGAACTGCAGCAGTTTACTGAAGTTTATTTATAAGGAACATCATTGTTCAAAAGCCGATGCTACTGGGGAACTGATAACCGTTACGACAAGGTTGATATATATATATATAGATCAAACAAATATAGCCCCCAAATTTTTTTAAAAAATGTGTTAGTTGTTCTGCTACAACAGTGATTAATAACTTTGAATTATACTGCTGCAACATTTTGTCATGTAAAGTAGAATCGGTTATAAGAGCTTCTGGAAAACATTGTGCGCCATTTCCTTAGATTTGTTACAAGTCAGGAATAAACAACTCGCAATGATTTTTATTCAAGTGGATATGAATATGACACTAGTTCAGGCATTGTTGATCTATGGGGATGCCTGTAGTAATCTAAATGTGACAAAAATATATTTGATCTACTTGATTTCAAGACCCAGATTGCTATATGCCCCATGAAAAAGGTAAAGTAAGGTTTAGAAAATGTGGTCATCCCTAATTGGTTATAGAGCCAAAGAAATGAGAGGTCCTACTGCAGCTGTTCCACCCATACCAGTTAGACCTGACTGTTTCGCATTTTCCTGATCTAATTTGCACAAAAAAAGTTACACGGGAACAAAATACGAAGGATTTCTTTAGAAATAAGGTGTATAAAAAAGTCAAATATAATATTCACCATTGCATGAAGCAAAAGTCAAACAGTTTCACTTGCCTCAAACATGCTTTTTTATGTACATGTATAAAATGTTTATTGGCCTTTATGTAGGAATTTTTATTTTCAAAAAATAAGAGATTCTCCATTTTATTTATTTTTTAATTTTTTTTTCTAAAATAACTATTTTTATCATCCTAATTATCATTTTCAGCATTATATTTAACATATAAGGATGTATTTGTAATAAAGTTAATATTTACACTTGTTTGTGTTCAGGATTAAATCATCATCTATCAAAATTATTATTATTGTCATGTTCTATTTTATTCTGTTTTTATTAATTTTTTTTACCATATAGACGCATTGTGACCATATGGTAACATACCATCAAAATCAAAATTTGATTAAAAAAAAATACTATATTTTTCTTCCATATAGTGTTTATATATGTCCAATACACATATAATATCCAGTCAAATATTTTTTTCCTGTGAAAACCTAAAAGAGCGTAATAGAGGGTTAAAGAACGTTCATAACATATTACAGTGTAAAAAAATACGTACTACGATTTACGATACGTAAACGCATACTCCTACACGATGGTTTGCACGATTGCTGTTCCCACATATATTCATATATTATTTATCGTGTTGGGTAAAGCCGTGGTTCCCAAACTTATTTGGCGCACCGCCCCCTTTAGATGAAAAATGTTACTCTGCGTGCGTAGAAATATTTTTTTAAAACATTGTAACAGCAGCAAACAATTCAATTCGTAATATTTTTCAATACAAAGCTGTTTGAACAATATACCATTCAATGATTATCTGCTTATTGTGTTATAAGGCTTTAGTTACGTATATATAAATTATGTAGATGTGCACTTAAGTATTTGGTAACTAGATAATGATAAAATAAAGATTATTTTTCATACAGTACAACAGTCAATAGTATTTAAAAAAGCGTGTGGTATTTCTCGGAGTACAAATATTAAATGACGTCGTTTTATTAGCTTTTATTTTAATTTTGAAAAGGGAATGATGTAAAAAGTCGATTTGAGGATAGTAATAATAATTATAAAATACTCTGTGTACATTTCAGGAAGTTTCATATTTCGTATTTTCAAACAAGGATTAGTTAATTGGGCTTTTGAAAAAAGTTGGTGCCGTAGACGCCCTACAACCCCTAGTGTTTTATAACCCTTTTCCCCTGATTTAATGGAGCTGAAGTTAAGCAGGTAGACTAGTATCCTTTATATATTAGACATAATTACACTTTAGGATTTTTGGTTTGTCGTGCGATGCGTATCTATATATATATATATATATA
>MUZC01001541.1:5167-19393 GCA_002072015.1 Radix auricularia
TGCGGTGGGGGGCAATATGAGAGTAAGCAATAGGCAGTGGCGTCACTAGGGGGGTGCGGTGGGGGGCAATATGAGAGTAAGCTATAGGCAGTGGCGTCACAGGGGGTGCGGTGGGGGGGCGGGACGCCCCGGGTGACACTAACCGTAGTGACGTCTCTGGCAATAGGCTTAATTACACATTTCAGACAACACTTCTAGCATATTATTTATTATAGGTGCTGGATTTTCTTTGGTCTGATTGGCAAGAGTAAATATAAATTGGAGCAAAGTTCCTATTAGGAACAAAACATATATATCTTATTTTAAAAAATTTACATTCAATTGCATTTTAAATTTGCCAGTTGATGGAGCCCAAATCCCAAACTTCAGTAGAAGATACTAACTACCAGCTAAAGGCCGAGACACACAAAATATAAATAAATGAGACAGAAAAATAAGATTGTCAAAGTGCTGCAACAGATTGAATACATGAATGTAGATACTTACGTAAGGAAGGGATGTTGGCTTAAAGCTGGCAAAGTCGGTGAGGAGAAGCCAGTTCCATCCGGTGATGAGAATGTTCTCTGCTTTGATGTCTCCGTGACAAACCTATGAAAAAAAAATGTAAATGAAATATTGTGATTGTTTTACAAATTTCAATTTATAAATTACGAAAATGGTGTAAGTGTAATTGTAGTGTTGTAGGGAGGGGTCAGAGTACGAAAATGGTGTAAGTGTAATTGTAGTGTTGTAGGGAGGGCTCAGAAGCAATGTTCCCTTTAAGCTGAACGGCCTTTCAGATATCTGAGAGATGCTGCGCAGCAGTTGAGAATTGCCGCGCAGCAAAATTAGTAAAATATTGAACCAAAAAAATGGTCACTGTGCAACTTTGCACACAAGTTTTGTTTACTTTGCACACGGTCCAAAGAACCTTAGAGGGAACATTGGTCAGAAGATGGAAGTACGGGCTCCATAAGTAAACATTGGTCAGAAGATGGAAATACGGGCTCCATAAGTAAACATTGCCTGATTGGCTTAACTCTTTGGGCTGGGGTGGACATACGAAAATGATCTTTATGATAACCCCCCCTCCCCGGGAGCGGTCAAAAGGTGGGTGTGCAGGTTCAATTAGTAAATATTATATGACTGGCTACCTACTTAACTCTTGGGGCTGGGTTGAAAATATCAAAAAGATGTATCCAACATCTCCTCCCCCCACCCCAAACAAAATATTTTAGTACAAATTTAGCAGTGGTGATAAAAACCAAGAATTCTGTCATTCTATGGGAGGATCTCAGAATGATAATCTAAAGGGGGTGGGGGGGGGGGGAGTAAAAATCCTATAATAATTTAGTAAATTTTATTCTTATTATAAAAACATCCCAATATTATTGTCTTTCCTGTATTAGCTGACTCGCCTGGACCTTGTGGCACTGGTTGAGTGCACACAACAACTGGAATGCAATCCATTTCTTCTCTATCATAGTGAGGAATGGTCGAGTGCTGAGCCGGTCATAGAGACTGTACTTGATGTACTGACGTATAAGATATGCTGCTCTGTCAAGTTTCTGTTGACAGTGGGAGGAGATAGAAAGACGATCAAATAATTGAGTCAAAATAAACAAACAGCGGCCATGAAAAAGAAAAAGTGAAACTTAAATAAATAATAAAATCTCACTGTGTCAACAAAAACATGATTTTCTTTAAGAGAAATTATTTGAGCAAGACTTAAAGAAAGCTAAATCTGTAATCATTTTTTTGTTGATAATTTTCATCTAAAAACTAAAATATTAGTGTGCAATAACAAAAGCTCGTCACAGGGATAAATCGTTTTATTTACATGATTATAAAATTGTACACACTTAGCATTTTTAATCCCAGCCAATTTGTGTTTAATCTTTCCTGTTTTTTTTTTTTTTAAACTCAAGAGTTAATATCCCACCAAAGATTAATAATTTTAGGAAACTAATGAGCACTTCCTGCTAGCTATTATATTTCAGTCCGGTTGAGAAAAGTGACAGAAATATCTAGACACACTACAACATAATAATCATTACAATAAAAAATGCAGGCAAGTTAATAAATAATTACTTAAATTTGTTGGGTTTTTTGGTCCAATTATAATTATTTGCCTGTCAATCCAAAAGGTAGATGGTTTAAAACTTAATGAAAATTTTACTAACAGAAGTTTGAACTAAAAAAAAACATTAACATGGAATTCAGTAAAGACTCACCACATGTTTTTGGAATGGTAGACAATTTGGTAAACTTTTAAGTGCCTTATAGATAACTGAAATATAGAGTAAATTGATGGCAACACATGAAATCTTACAAAAATTATTTTTGTCGATATTATTCTGGATAAAAATAGCTGTTTAACATAACGAAATCAAATTTTTAATATATATTGTTGATAAAAACAGACGACATTGCTAAGTTTAACTCATTGCTGAACACTTTAACTTATTCCATGACATATATTTTTTTTAAAAATTACAATAAGTGTAATCTCAGTCAGGCAGTTTGTGAAATTTTAAATACATTTTTATATATTCTAAAGTTACCATCGAGTCGGTCCTGATATTCTTTGAGAACCAGGGGCACAGAAGAGCTTTGTATCACAAAAATCCGCACAACAACAAACCCTTCTTTACATTTAGCCCTTGCAACTTTAAAAAAACGAGTGCTCCCAAGGCTGTGGGGTCAGAAATTTACAACTAGGATAAATATTTGAACCCTGAACTTTGGGATAAAATAGCAAGATATGGTTGAAAAGAAAAGAAATAGTATTAAACGAATTTGCAAAAAAAAAAATATTTAATTTATGATTTACATACTTAAGAATCAGCTGACTTAAAAATTTTATATAAAAAGTTTTAGAGATATTGATGGAATGACTGGTCTAAGTGACATTACCTGCAGTCAAACTCATAGTAAGGTATTTCAGCAAGATAATGTTCAACTGGGTAAATAACTACAGGTGCCTCTCCTGTTAACTGGTTGCCCATGCTCACAGGTGGAAACCAACACAAAAATTTCACAGATGGTCCTTCAGTTAGTTTCACGTCCCAGGTAATACGTTTGGTCTATTTCTACATCACTCACAGCAAGGTTCCTGTAACAGAACGTCTTCTTTAAACATTTATTGTACTGCTAATTAAAAAATTTAAGATTGTCACTCCCTGTCTCAATGATTAATAAGATTAAGATTATTCATGAATATTTTTTCTCAGAGATTCACTCTTGAACTACAGCTTTGTGCAAAAACTAAAACACCGGGAGTAAAGGGGAGGTTAGTTTATTTTGTTACAGTGGAAGCCTGCCATTTGTACAACTGTCTACTCCTACATCTTGTTATTTGTCCAACTTGTTCAAGAAAAATTCAAATCATCGTTCGTATGCTTGCTCCATGATTTTGACAGCATCACCTTGTTAATGGACACACCATGGGGCCTCTTCAGCTAAGTCTCTTGCTAGCTACCGCATGCTACCCATCACCCACACAAGCTTCATGAAACTTTGTGCTATTCTATTGTTATTTTTTATTAAAAATAATGCAGCTATAGGTTCAAAAAAATATGCCTTAATGATAGCAGGGAGAAAGACAATTGAATTGAAAAAAAACTCTTTTTCAAATTTTGGAAGTTATTAACCACGTAGATTGGGCATTTATTGGTCTAAGTACAGTAGTATTTTCACTCGCTGAAAGACACTTTACATCTGGTGTTTATTCTTTCTAGAATCTAGATGTCAGATACTCAACACAGGTGCTGTTGGTCTGGTGGCAGATAAGAATAAACTATACATGTTACAGTTCTGCTTCAGGCAATTATTTTTTCAATCTAAGTAAATGTGATAATAAAGTCTTGTTTTCATCTGATGGGTGATGAGACTTTGGACAAATTTTCATCATAAAGTAGAGGAGCCACTTGATATAAATAGAACAGTGCAGCACCTGGCTAGGCCGCATGCGTCTGAAGTTTTTTTTTTTACACAAATCATTAAAATCTGCATTTTATATATTGGTGTGTCTATGTACAGTAATTTTCATACCAATCGTCAAATCCTGCATCTTATTTTAAGGGCATCGTGTATGCGGGGTAGCCAGAGAGCACAAAAACTAGAAAGTAGTGCTATGTTATTTTATACGCATTATAGGGACACTGAAATGTAAAGTATTCAGCTGTGTAACTGTATTACACTTACATATGACTATATTTAGCGATTAAGTGAAGTGTCTTTTATGTAATCATGTGAAGAAAGATACTAAAGTAATAGAGAGTTGCATACACACATGATTTCATTTGCTATTATGTGACATCACAAAGTGACAAATGTAAGACATTGCACTCTAGTGGACTGTGTGTATGTACTCTTAAAAATGATGAATTATAGAAACTTTACAGCAAAATTAAACTGAGCTTATTACATTTAACAATAAATCTTATACTAATTAAATTATTAACTTAGTTTTAGAAATTTTGACAGACTCAGGTGACTTTTAGTTAGTAAACTTAGATCTACGTCAGGATTAATTATTTAATATGCTTGTGCTCTTTGATTTTAACTATGAAACTTTGGGGCTCTCTACAACCTACAAAATACAGTATAACCTCTAATAAAGAGCACCTCTCATAGCGAGTAGCTCGTATAACAAGCAAAAAAATATATTGAGCACTAAGTCTGTTCACGTATTGTTTGCGTGTGTGATCATCCGTTTTTACAAATTTTGAATTCAGACAGTGTTTGTGATTTTTAGCGCATTTTCGAGAAGTCGAATGCGCTATTGCACCCGTTTTGTCCGTCCGTCTGTCATCACCCTAGATCTCAGCAACCATAAGTCCTAGACCCATGATCCATATATGTTTTTTGTATGTCCTGACCTGCCATTTGTGCATCAACACTCAGTTACTCGATCCGTTAAAAAACCCCGTTAAAACTACCAAAAAACATTGCGAATCGAGAGATAACACTGGCGCAGGCAACGGCTGCCATTGCCGGAAGTCGAATACATCGTTTTTCAAGCATTGAAGAGTTAAAGTTATTGGTTAGTGGTGCGAAAGCGTGCAAAAGAATTAGTTGTTTTTTTTGTTGACGTCATTAGAATATGTGTAAAAGTTTAGAGAGTTTTACGTCATCATTTGTGGTGACTTCAATCAAGATCTTAGCGGCCCAGGGGCAGAAATTGAAAACTTTTTTGAAACAAGCTTCAACATTCAACTACTTTCAACAAGATTGGCAACCACGATCTATCAAACAACAATTGATGGAGTATTTGGGCGATTAGCTGATTACAATTTAGAATGTTTCATTTATGAGTCCTATTTCAGTGACCACAAACCACTCGTAGTTAGATTAAAGAGAAAATAAAAAAATTTAAAATGTAAAGAAATGACTTTTAAATAATTTTTTTTCAGGTATATTCATTACACAAGAAAATTCATAAAAATATGTCTAAAATCTAAACACAATTACTGATAACTACATAATGCTGATATCTAACATAAGTACTGATACATAATACGAAAATACGCTAACACGTCCTGAGTCCAAAAAGGGACCAGGCTTAACATGATTTTTTTATGTGCAAAGTGTAATAACCTGTGCTAAAATGTCTTCGAAAAAAAAACACTTGAAGACAATGATAAGTTTGAGAGATAAAAAAATTGTTGAAATGAAATGTAAAATCATGGAAAAGCAAGAACAAGATGTGAGCGTGGCTAATCTAGCGAGCACTTACAATCGGCCAACATCAACGATTTCAACTATTCTCAAGACTCAAGAATAAAAACAAAATTAAATAGATGGATGCTTCAAACGAGTACAACAGATTTTTGTCAAATTTTTAAACGTCAGCAAAAACTAATGTCTTTAGACTTTAGACAGTTTTCTAGTTAAAAAGGACTTAGTATTTGTCATATAGTCCTACTTTTATTTACGTTTTTTTTTTTTTTCAAATCTAAATTGCATTCCAAGTTGTAACCCACTTTATTTATTGAAAATGTTAATAAAAATTGTTGAAAAATGAACATATTTTTTAGCATGGAAAGCATCATCGTATAATACATTGACTTTTATGGAAAAAATTTTTTAATTTAAACAAGTGACACTTAACAAGTAAGATTCTTGAACGATTTAAAGTCGTTATAAGAGGTTCCACTGTACTATGATTATACTTTATAAAAACTATTAAGGATGTTGCTAGCGTTAACGACATGTAGTAACGCTAGCCAGGAAACTGCTGCTACAACATGTCGTAACAGCAGATGATTACGACATACGCAACTTCTGCTGCGACTAGTCTTAGTCATTCTTAGCAGTAGACATTTGGAAAGAACTAAGTCGCTAAAATATCTTAAACTCTTCTTTATATGCATATACAATACGACATTAATAGATATGGGCTGATTTATGTGTGTATTTAGAATTACTTCTAAAATCTAAATTTATTTAAATAGATTATTTATATAGATTTAATATTGGTCTACTGGTAATGTCGTACCACTAGCAAAGCCTTGTTGAGTTGTCTGCCGTTACTTTGTCGTAGCAGCAGACACTTCATTGCTTCATTTTTCATACTATTAATATTAACTCTTAATGTGCCATAAGGTTTTCGGAAATTTTCCGCCTCAGTACCGAAACAATTTCCCGAATTGCTATCAACCGATAATGAAATTTTAAAAATGGATGTGGCTAGCGCTACGACAATTTTGTCGTAGCAGCAGACGACCCGGTCGGATGTTGCTAGCGTTACGACAACTTGTCGTAACAGCAGACGAACCGGTCGGATGTTGCTAGCGTTACGACATGTCGTAGCGCTAGTCAGGAAACAAGTGCTACAATGTACGCAACTTCTGCTACGACTAGTTTTAGTCACTCTTTGCAGTAGACAGACACCTGGAAAGAATTAAATCTTAACAAACTCTTCTTTATATTGTATACGCATATATAGTATAAGACGACATTATTTGTGTGTACATTAATTCTAAAATCTAAATTTATTTAAATAAATTATTTAAATAGATTTAATTTTAATATAATATTGGTCTACCGATTATAAATATATCAGCCGATTTTGCTATACTATAGTATACTTGTGTAAGTGATGCCGATCCATTAAAATTTAGTATACCGTAAAGCCTAAAGCCGTAAATGAAAATCCTCACTCAAGCAACGATTCGCGCACAATCGCAAGAATGTAGGCCTAAAATAATTCGTTTCGTGTGGAATAATAAAATGTGTCGTGTGCAGACTTGTCACAGGAAACCATTCCATTCATCCTTCTACCTCATTTTCACTCTATTACTAATACTATTACAATTGAGGAGGGGGGCAGGTAATAACAACCGCACAGGACTCCTTGTTTACTCGCCCATTTTCCCCCCTATTACTATTAGTACTATTACTTCGTGTTGCTGTTTGTGTCCGTTTTCTCAGCACCCTCTCCCGCCTCTCTTTGCACTTTTTATGACGAGCAAGTCTGCGGGGTACGATGCACTCACTATGCCTCCTTCGTCTGACAATGGCTTCAAATCATGCTTCCCCCGCTTGCGTTCAGCACTTTTTCGCGATGCCTTCAATTCAGAGAATGTTTCAAAAATATCTTCCAAACAATTAAGAAACAGTGACGGTTTAAAGTCATTTTTTAAACTCACGCCTCACCTTCTTCGTTGATGATGCCGACTGAGTGTCAACTCACGAATCAAAAGAAGAAAGAAAAAAAAGTAGTATTAGCATAATTAAATACAGCTTTAGTCGTAACTGTAAGTAAGCACATATCACATTTTTACGACTGTCGTAGCAGCAGACGACCCGGTCGGATGTTGCTAGCGTTACGACATGTCTAAAATCTAAATATTTTTATTTTAACAGATTTATTCAACGTATCTGCTTTTCAGAATAATAACAAAAATTATCAGCATACTCATTATGATTTTTAAAAAAATTTATATAATAAATGAAATTTAAAAAAAAAAACAAGACGGCAGCGGGATTCGATCACACTATCGATAGCATTATATCATCTCCGAAGCAACCGTACTATCATTTGATCTAGCGAAGCTGCTGACAAAGTGTAATTTTTTTAATTCATAACTGTTTTTCATTTAATGGCTCAATCTAGATTTTTAAAAAATCATTTAAAATTCATTAATAAGCTTATCTAGTGATCATGATATTTCATTATAGTTTAGTATTTAAGTATTAGTAATAGCATAATTGAAAATACAGAAAATTGTTTACGACATGTCGTAACTTGTCGTAACGGCAGACAACCGGGCGGATGTTGCTGGCGTTACGACATGTCGTAGCACCAGCCACATCCGCGCGGGTCGTCTGCCGTTACTTTGTCGTAGCAGTAGACACTCCGTTTAAAAATTGCGTAAAATCCATTTTTATATTAATAATGTCATACTGACATCATCTTTTAGGATAAGAATGGTTATTTTATGTATCCAAAAGACCATTATGAGTATAAAACTATTTTTACCTGTAGTTTAGTACTATCGTTTTATTAATAAAGTATATCCTATAGCAAACTCGCATCTTCAAAAAAAAAAGTAAAAACTTTCAAAAAAACTTCCCCAATCGAGTGATAACACTAGCAAGGTAAACAGCCACCATTAAGGGAAGTAGAAAACATGGTTTTTCACGCACCGAAGTGTTTTTATTTTCTGTAATTTCATTTCTAAAGAGAGTTCTATCGAGTCGCGCATTACCGCTCTTTGATAAAAAACGGTAAACCGCGGATTACTGCGCTTTGGCACGTTAAGAGTTAATACTGTTAATATGCGGCAATATGCCTAATACTAATACTAATAGTACTAATTACTAATACTAATATGACTTGGCCTTTCTTTACACTTAAAATTGACTTTACTGTACTTTGCACTTTAGAATTCAGTATACAGTCACTGTAATAATACAGTATACATTGTCATTGTCTTATCTGTTTTAATTTATATGCTCCTTCTAGTGTCACTGAGTACACTAACACAAAACAGTTAACAGTGATTAACACTGAACACAGGCCCAGTGACCAGGCTTTACTACTCACTACTGTAACTGTAAACTTTAATTTACTTTGACTTTACTTTACTTTACTGATTACAATTACTGAGTTTACTTCTTTACTTTGCAATCAGTTAAATCCTAATCGAATCTATACTACAACTATTTCCATTAATTTTATTACTAGTTATACCATATGATTTGGGATAGGCTTTACGTTTTTTAAAGCCGGGGATTCCTTTCATTGACTTCTAAACTTTGTACTTTGTATTCTTTCCAAATCTTGAAAACGAAAATGTCCTCAACAATAACAAAGCTTTAATAACAGGAAGTGGGGCGTGACCCGGAACATAAAGTATCTTTCTATAATTACGGCATGTTTGCTAAGGAAAATGTAACTGAATAACATTAGTGCGCCTAAGGCCTTATTAGATCAATGTTCCCTTTAAGCCGCGCAGATATCTGACCGATGCCGCGCAGAAGTTTTGAAAAATATTTACAAATTTGGTAAAATATTTCACAAAAAATTGATGCCTGGCAACTATGCGCGCGAGTTTCTTTACTTTGCACACGGATCAATGACAATGAACCTTAGGCCTTAGAGGGAACATTGCCTAAGACTAAGATAAGACTAAATTAAATATTTATGCCTTATTCATTTTAAAAATTAAACCGATTGTCAGTGTTACGAACTCAAGGTGCCAACTTTTCCCAGGCAGCAGACAAAAAATTCCCAAATTAAACTAAAAATCCCCACATGCATTAAATTCCTTAAATCCTGTTGTCAAAGCGTGGAAAAACCTAGCTAACTAGTAAAAAAAAAATGATCCGAAATAAATAAACCTAAATACTTTAAAAATAAACAAATATGATGTCAAAAGCCCCCACCCACCCTAAAAAAAGTATTTATTATTTGAAAATGAGCATGTTTCAAATTATTTTCATTTTATTATCATTCAAGTGTGTATTTAATGTTAAAACTTTGTCAATCTCAAATATTCCCATATTTGAGACCAAATCCTCAAAAATTCCAATTAAATCCCTAATTCCCATTACTATAATTTTTTCTAAAAAATTCTAGACTCCCGCAATTTTAGCAGCAATTTGTAGATAATAGCCGTTGTTTTGTTTACTCTCAGAATTATTGATTTGAAATAAATTTTAAAGTAATCAAGAATGATTTGCCTTGAATAGAAAAAAAATGGAAATACATTGGTGGGAATCACGTTTAAATGTTTATTCTAGTTTTTATAACTTGTTTTACTGTTCCATTTATAACTTGTTTTACTGTTCCATTTATAACTTGTTTTACTGTTCCATTTATAACTTGTTTTACTGTTCCATTTATCAAAGACATTTTTGTTTATCCGGGTCTGAAGTCTCAAGTCTAAAATACCTTCCAGCAAATGTTTGGTAGATCTTGACATAGAATCAGACAAGTGAACAGGAGGAAAATGGGAGCACTGGGGAAGCTTATACTCATAGAAGGTGAAAGAGGTTGTTCTTGAGCCTTCTCGTCCATGAGGGATATCCACCGATCATCGTCGGCGTCTGCACTTCCTCCTAGGACATAGGCCACCTACAGAGACTTCCAGGCATCTCTATTCTGGGCCAGTTTCTCCAGGATCTTCCATTCATGTCCAATTCTTGGCGCCAAGTGTTTCTTGGACGGCCTCTTTTCCGTTTACCCTGTGGGTTCCATTTCAGGGCTTGCCTTGTTGTATTAGAAGCAGGTTTCCTTAGAGTATGACCGATCCACCTCCACCGCTTTTGAAGAATCTCTTCCTCAATGGGGTTCTGTTTTGTCCGCTGCCACAGTTCCACGGCCAGTGAATTCTGAGAATCCTTCTTATACAATTGTTGATGAAGGACTGGATTCTGGTCAGGTTTACAGACGTCGTTCTCCATGTCTCAGCTCCATATAGCAGCACTGGTTTCACCATAGTGTTAAAATCATTACTTTTAACTAACTGCATAAGTTGTTGGCGACCCAAACATTCTTGAGCTGCTGGAAGGCTGCTCTTGGTTTTCCGATCCTTATTTTGAGGTCGGCATCTGTACCACCTTGTTTATCTACTATGCTGCCAAGGTAAACAAAACTCTCCACCTCCTCAAGGGCTTTTCCTTCAAGCATGATAGGTGATGTCCTAGTGGCATTAACCTTGAGGATTATACTCTTCCCTTTGTGTATGTTGAGCTATGCTAGCAGAAGTAGCTGCGTCAATGTTTGTTTTCTCCTGCATCTGTTGATGGGTATGTGCAAGGGGGGCAAGGTCATCAGCAAAGTCGAGATCATCAAGTTGATCCCACAAGGTCCATTGGATGCCATTCCTCTTCTGCTGTGTTAATGTTTTCATCACCCAGTCAATGGCTAACAGGAACATAAAGGGTGACAGCAAGCAACCTTGTGTCACAACAGTCTTCACCTGGAAAGCATCTGTTACCTGCTGACCATGGACAACTCGGCACTTTATCCATTTGTACATGTTTCTGATTATATCCGTAATCTTCTATTGCACCCCATAATTTCTTAGCAATATCCACATGGTTTGCCTGTCCACACTGTCGAAGGCTTTTTCGCAGTCGCCAAAGTTGACATAGATCGGTGAGTTCCACTCTAGTGACTGCTCTAGAATGATGCGCAGTGTCGCTATTTGGTCAGTGCAGGATCTGTTGGTGCGAAAACCAGCTTGTTGGTCCCGCAGCAGAGGGTCTACCGCGTTTTTCATCCTGTTAAGCAATACACGGTTGAAAACTTTTCCTGGGATGGACAGCAGGGTGATCCCTGTGTAGTTCGAGCAAGAGCTTAAATCCCCCTTCTTTGGGATCTTGATAAGCTATCCCTCTTTCCAATCGGAAGGCACTTGGTCCTCTTCCCATAACTTCATAAACAGAGGGTGTAGCATTTCCACACTGGTTTCCAAGTCCGCCTTCAGTGCCTCTGCTGGGATGCCATCAGGTCCTGCAGTTTTTCCATTTCTGAGTTGTTTAATGGCCCTGCTAATCTCTTCTTTGGTGGGACTATTACAGTCAATTTGCAGGTCATTATCAGCTGGTAGGATATCTGGTGGATTCCTTGGTTCTGGTCTGTTTAAGAGCTCTTTAAAATGCTCCTACCAACTCCCACTCTGCTGCACATCACTTGCAATGTTGTTTCCCATTTTATCCTTCACTGGTCTCTCGATCTTGCTAAATTTCACAGACAGCATTTTAATGGTATCAAACAGTTCTCCCATGTTTCCCTGGTAAGCTGCATCTTCTGCTTCTTTAGCAAGTTTGTCAACAAATTCTTTCTTGTCTCTCTTGATGCTTTTCTTAACTTCTTTATTTGCATCTGCATACTCTTTCTGCGACTTGTATTTCTGGGCTCGTGTGCGGCTGTTATTTATTTCTGTTTTCTTTCTTTTCCTTTCTTCTATTTTACATAGTGAACCTGCTGAGGCAATGACTTTTTCTTGTTCCAATTCTTTATCTTACAAATAAACAAAAATAGACACCAGCTTGTGTCTTTGAATTCATTTGAATATATTTCGCAGTTATGAGATCTTCTTTTTGTACTATTTTAACATGTTTCAACTGCAATTGATTTTTCGCTTGTTTACAGTCTCAAAACTTACTATGCGGCTTCGTGCAATGTCCAAGCCACCAGCTCTGGGAATTTTAATGACGCCCAGCTCGACTAGTGTGTTGATTAGGCGTTGTGTCAACAATATCTTCTCACACATCTGGCAGCTCTCTCTCTCTCCCTGGACAGCCAGGCTTCAGGTTGTGACACGGCAGCGTGTGTAGGTATGAAACAACAAATGACCATTAACACTTGTCAATCGGGCCTACCCTCTCTTTCATATCACGCTTTGTGTTTGTACATCTTCTAGCTACACGTCTGGATTAAATGAAACACTAACTCTTTGAAGAGAATTTTAAGTTTGTTCGGAAGAGGGAAAACAAAATAAACTCAAAGTTATTTAAAACGACGTATGATCCAGTTACAACTGTGCATTTTGCTTGCGATATTCATCACAGAATGTGTTAGAAGGTAAACGAAATTCTACGATGTAATGGTAAGATTTAAGATCCTGTACTGACATACATTATTAAACTTCAGATATGCTTCCTGGGATATCTTGGACAAAAATATAATGAAGCTGTGATAGACCAATGAGAACTTTGATACAGGGGCAATTTACTGAACTATCAAAATGTCAGTAATGGGCTCTGCGTACATTACGATTGTTTGTTTATTTCTAAAACTTGGCGCCACTTCTTCAGACTTTGAAAGCTCCGTTGTTAAGGCGAGAGCCAATCGCATTCAAGACGTGCACTTAAATCTCGTGGATGCTGTACATGGAATACCCTGGGATCATCCCACAAGGCTTTTCAGTGAAGGCTGGACTCGAGCTGCAGTCACAACGCGTGGTCGCCAAGTCGATACTGACCAGGCCAAAGTGTCCAAGCATGTAACCCAGTTACCAGCATCCATGCGAGTGCCATCTGGGCACAGAATACGTCGTTCCGGCTCCACGCCGATAAAGTCTGATGATGAAGTAAGAGGTTCTCAAAATATCTCTGACTTGGGTTCAGGCCTCCCATTAAATCAAACAGATTCGGAGATAGACTCAACTTCAGCCGACAAGATTTCGGGAACATCGTCATCTTTTGAACATGTAAGTCCTGACTCGAATCTTTCAGATCCAGTGTTTGACGGCGTTGACAGAACTGATGTGAACTTGTCAAGAAAATCTGACCAGAATGGCAGCTTAGCCGCTTCAAAATATTACAATGGCCAGGTTGGTGTTTTAGAAAATTGTTCAATGTACACAGTATTTTAGAGTTTTTCATGTGGCTATAATTGTGTTTAATTGTTTGTTTGTTTTTTATAAAAAAAATATATACGTTTAAATAGTTTATTAAAATCTCCAAATCTATGAAGTTTCCCAGTTCATTAAAAAAAAAAAAAAAAAAGTTTCCCCATGAAACTTTTTTTTTATGAACTGGGAAACTTCATAGATTTGGAGATTTTAATAAACTATTTAAATATATACGTTTAAATAGTTTATTAAAATCTCCAAATCTATGAAGTTTCCCAGTTCATAAAAAAAGTTTCATGGGGAAAAAACCGCATGCTGTCATTGTTGGCTATAATTGAGTATAATGGGGACGTTAATGGGAGTTTATCTCAGTGGTGTGTACTTAATGTAGACGTTAATGGGAGTTTATCTCAGTGGTGTGTACTTAATG
>MUZC01001541.1:30045-40988 GCA_002072015.1 Radix auricularia
AATTGATTAGACCAATTTCAAATATAGAACAACAACGACAGCAACATAAACAACGTCATCAACAACAGCATCATCAATAACATGAACAACAAACGCCATCAGCAATAACTAAATCAACAACAATTTTATCTACAACATCAACTACTGCATCAATTACAACATCATCTTCTGCAGCAACACCAACAACAACACAAGCTACCAAAAACTGTAAATTCAACCATATAAAAAACAACATCAACGACAAAAAAAAAATAACGTCATCAACAACAACATCATCAATAACATTAACAACAAACGCCATCAGTACAACTACATCAAGAACAACTATATCTACAACATCAACTACTGCAGCAACATCAACAATAATATCTATTAGCTAAAAAACGAAAACAACACACTTTCCATTTAAACGTAAATTCCATCTCAGCAACAAAGCTAGTTTTTATTAAAAACTAAATTCAACCAAAATATTTGAAAAAATGAAGCAAACAAATTAAAATATATTTCAATAGAACCTGTTGCATATCATTTGTTTTTATGTGTTGTATTGTAAATAATTTGTTTTCACTTGTTGTGTCATGTCATATTGTAGTAGTAGTAGTAGTTGTAGTAGAAGTGGTAGTAGTAGTGGTAGTAGCAGGATTAGTAGATGGGCTCAATTTGTTGCGGAAACCGGGATATCCCCGGCACTGTGAGGCTCCATCCCCGGCTCTGCTTTAACTTCTACCATCCCCGCCGGGGATGGCATTTATCCCCGGCTCTGCAGAAAAACATTTCATCCCCGGCACTGGTTTTTTCCTAAATCGAGCACTGCACGGGAGTGCCACCTTGGTATACTCCCTTTTTTTTAGCCAAGTGTTAACCAAATCCGCATCCGCATTCGAATCCGACGGATTTATATTTGCCAAATCCGAATCCGACGGATGCGGATTTTCATCAGCTCCGCCACATCCCCAATTATAAGTTGGCACACTTTTGAGAACTTTCTGTAATACTTAAAACATTTCGTTAATATATGGCATTGCTTTCCCGTCCCCTCGACTGTTTAATTTTCCAGCCAATTCATTGACTCATTTCTTTGACATTTTATTTGTAACGTTAATAATTATTTCTGCAGTCACTAATGACCACAGTCTCCAAAATTTTTACATTTGATGATCATAGTCTCAAACCCTCTTGCTACCTTTTCTCACCTAATACGTAATTCTCCAAGTAACCGTTTAATAACATTTCAGTGTTAGGCATCTGAAGCAAATAATTATGACTTTAGGGCAATACAATTTCGTTCAATGAGCTCTCTGACTTATTTCTTACACCAAAGACTGACATTTTGGAAGTCTCATCTTGAGACTTTCGGAAATGGGCGTCTATTGATTTTAGAAGTTTGAAAATGAAATACTTATTTTAATGTTTATTTTCCCAGCATGTGGTCAACAAATTTTGGACAGAGAAAGAAAGTTTTCACCTGAGATTTAACTGGGGCGTGTGTGTGCCAGCGTCATGCCAGTCTGAAGATGTCAAGGTCTTCCTCAATACGGGTTGGTCCTTCCTTCTATAAAGTTTATATTAGCTATGGTTGGTTTTTATTTCTATAAAGTTTATCTCAGCACTTGTTGGTCTTTACGTTCTAAAGTTGATAATAGCACTTGTTGGGCTCTATATCCATAGCTATCTTTAATTTCAAGAGTGACAATTATACAAAACCAATAAGTTTACATAGATTTTGAGTGGGTTGTTTCAATATTAAAGAAAAAAGTGATGTTTCGTTGCCCTGAAGTATCACATGTATGAAACGAATGTTGAGACATTTTTGCATGAAATTTATAGACCCATTTACAAGTTCAATTAAAAATTGTTTAGGTGTGAAATTTTGGGTGTGTGAATCACTGTGAGCTTACTATTAAATTACTTGATGCCTTTAGTATAGTAGCTGGTTGTCAAAACCAAGTAACACTGGACTGTCCGCTGGTCATTGTAGGGACCCTGAGAGGACTGAACCTGGAGGTGGCGAGTGTGGTGTGTTTTAATGAGCCATCTCTCAGTCAAGATGCCGGTGCTGTCACGACAGTGTAAGTCTAACAATTGGCTATTGTAGCACAATGTGAAACCAGTGGCGTAGCTGGGAGAGCGGGAGGGGGTCCCAAATTTGAAAGTCCCCCTGGGCCCCCACTTGAGGGGTGCCTGAAAAGATTTTTTACATTAAATATTATACACTACGCCATCAGTCAAAATGATGGCACCCTCAAAGAAGCCAGCCCTCCCTCGCCCCAAATCCCTAGCTACGCAACTGCATGATATAGTGTCGTATATTGAATTTTTTTAACACATAATCGAAGAAATACGTGAAGAATAGTTTATTACGTATGTACATATTTATATATGGAAATTTGATGTACCTTACAGACGCTTAGAGAAGAGAAATGTTGCATAATTAAAGTGATTTAATATAGAGCAGTCATCTATAGTAACATACTGATGTCTGGTATAGCATAATTAAAAGGTACAACAACTCATAAAATTGAAAATTTTTACTGAGATTAAATTTCTAAGAACGACCAAAACTTATAACTGACGATATCGAAAATGGTTTAATAATTTCAAGATATATAAAATATCAGTGAAGTGCAACCATAATAGTGATTGTGTAACTTCAATTGTCCAGGATAATCCTAGTGCTGTTCGTGACCTTGCTGACCGCCTGTACTTTAGTGGACATTTACCGTCTCCACAAGCCGTGGTGGGCAAGGGACGTCACCGATGGTCAATCAGGGGATCACAAAGGAAGGGAGACTATTGGCTTAAATTACTTTGGCAATGGTAAATACATTTGAGTACACCACTGATTTTTTGGCGCATTTTCGAGATGTCGAAATCGCTATTGCACCCGTTTTGTCCGTCTGTCATCACCCTTGATCACAGCATCCATAAGTCCTAGACCCATGATGTATATATGTTTTTTGTATGCCCTGACCTGCCATTTGTGCATCAACACTCAGTTACTCAATCCGTTAAAAATAACCCGTTAAAACTACCAAAAAATATTTCGAATCGAGAGGTAACACTAGCGCAGGGAACGGCCGCCATTGCCGGAAGTCGAATGCATAATCCTTCAAGCATTGAAGAGTGGTGCGAAAGGGTGCAAAAGAATTAGTTGTTTTTTTTTAGTTGACGTCATTAGAATATGTGTAAAAGTTTAGAGAGTTTTACGTCATCATTTGTGGTGACTTGTAGTTGGATTAAAGAGAAAATAATTTTTTTTTAAAATGTAAAGAAATGACTTTTAAATAAAAAAAAATGTCAGGTATATTCATTACACAAGAAAATTCATAAAAATATGTCTAAAATCTAAACACAATTACTGATAACTACATAATTCTGATATCTAACATAAGTACTGATACATAATACGAAAATGCGCTAACACGTCCTGAATTCCAATAGGGACCAGGCTTAACATGATTTTTTTTTCTCCATGAATCCGTACATTAAAAAAACAACACTGCAATCAAATTTTTTTAAAACTCAGTTAATCTTAAAGTTAATTGTTGTCTCCACTAATTCGTGGAGACGTGGTGGTCGAGAGGTAGCGCTCTCGACTGTCATACTGATGGTCACGAGTTCGAATCCACACGAAAGTGAGGTATTGTTCTCGGGGCCTGAGGAGTCCCCGAGTCACCCAGCTCCGAATGGGTACCTAACTAGACAATAGTTAGGCGGTTGGGGTAATGCGTGGAACCCCTATAGCCGTGGCCTGTGACCGCTGCATCACTTGCCAACAGATCATCTCTCATGGTCTGTGGACGCAATTATCTTCTGCATAGAAGGAGCGTCTGTATATCTAAGATAATAATAAGCCAAGATAATTCAATAATTAATTGTTCTGTGACGAGATGCTGACTTTACATAGAATTTATGTGGCCCAAATTAAACTATAAATCTGACACTATTCCTCACTATACCATTTTGTACCTCACCACAAGTATAGCAACTTTCCCTATTTGTAGAGAGTTTAGACCGAAACGGTAAATGGACTCCATATTTTTAATAAAATAGTAAACCAAATAAAAATAAAAGAAACTCAAAACTACGATCATTATTTAAAATATTCTCTTATTTAATGGGGCCGTCCACACAGTACGTCGCGCTACTTTTGACCACCTTTATTCCCCCCTCTCCTGTCACAAATCTAGGGACCCCCCCTCTCCTGTCACAAATCTCGCCCCCCCCCCTCTCCAAAAAAAGTCACACTTTAAAACAGAAGTAACTTTTTATTAACAAAATAATTACATTTTAATATAACAAACTGCGACGTCACACGTGGCCGGACCCCTTCCCTCCCCCTGTCACAAAATGTCACACTTTCTTACACCCCCTCTCCTCTTCTGGAACGTGACGTACTTTATGGACGGCCGGACGGCCCCATATCAATTTTGGTTACCTTAGGATCTTGAGATGACCATTTCTGAAACATTATTTCACTGACAGGAGGGTTTGAGGTGGAAGTTTCGCCACCTGACGAGGCTGAGACACGAGTGGAGGGGCCAGATCTGACCACAACAACAACAACAACAACAATCGTCAATGTGGAGGCGTCGTCCAATGGAGTCAACCAAAGAGTGACGGAGAGGAATAACACAGTGGAGAAACAAACAGCAGGTTACAAGAGACGGGAGGAGATAGAGAAAGAACATATGAAAGGTTTTAGAGATGGGCACGTGAAAAAAGAGAGAAAGAAATAGACGGTGGGACGTTGAAAGAGAAATAGTGGATGGAGAGTTAAATGGGATTAATTTTTAATAAAAAAAAAACAAAACAGTTTTAATAGTTTAGAGAGAAAGAGGAGGAACGAGGGTGTGGGCAAAAGGCGGACATGAAAGCAAGTAAGATACGGGTATTTAAGTGTGGAGAGGGAGAGAAATAAAAAAAATATGTTGGATGGTAGAATGAGAGAGACAAGGATCGGGGTAAACAGAGAGATACTTGTGGGAGCCTGGAGAGAGAAAGATATGGAGATTACGGGGAGAAAACAGAGAGAGAGAGAGAGAGAAACAGTGGGTTGAGGTTGAAAAGATAGTAGAGTAGGGACTCAGAATTAAGGCAATGAGTATGCACTTATTTAGGAAAACATGAAATTGAGTTTGAATATACTTCGTAAAAATGTGGTGCAAGTGTAATAATAGGGCATTGTTGACATCCGGGTCATGACCTAAACGTTTTGTCCCGTGTTGTCATCCGGGTCATTACCTAAACGTTTTGTCCCATGTTGACATCCGGGTCATGACCTAAACGTTTTGTCCCGTGTTGACATCCGGGTCATGACCTCAACGTTTTGTCCCGTGTTGACATCCGGGTCATGACCTAAACGTTTTGTCCCGTCTTGACATCCGGGTCATCACCTAAACGTTTTGCCAACACTGTGGTTCTACTTCTATGACATGTAAGTGTGGAAATAATTAGTACAAATATTTTCCCGACGTTAAAAGTGGTAGTAGAGGGACGATAGACAGGATGGTCGGTCTAGGAGGAAAGTTGTGGGTTCGAGCCCCGACCCCATCATCCCATAATAAATTTACTTGGAGCGTGTACGAAACACTGTTGCGTTGGTCAACGTTAGACTTTGTTTGAGACCCACCAGTTCCTGTCAAACGCCATTGCCCGAGACTTAATAACAGCACTTGTTTAAAACGTCATTCGTATTTTTTTGTGCTGCCCCCTTGTGTGCCAGGTGCGGAGCTCATAAGGCGTGTGTCGTATTACAGCAACTTCCTCAAACTGCTCAACACCACAGGTGTCCACGAGACCTTCACCTGTCTGCATGTGAGTTGAACTTGTCATTAAAATAAACTGACCAAGAGTGGACATGGCGCTTTTCAAGCTGTTAATATTTTGCACTTAATTTACCTGTATTTAAACTTTAAAAGTTTAAACAAAGATTTTAATGATCTGACAATGGAAAACTATTTGGAGTTAATATTTTATAAGATTAATGGGGCTCATAACGATTAATTTATATTTTTAATTGTTAACTTTTGAAAAATTAACGATTAATTTCACGAATTAATCATAAATTTCGATTCAGCCAAACATTTTAAGGTAAGTAACAAAAACAGGTAATTGACTTTTTTTTTTTTTTTTAGATATTTCCCCTGTCTCATAGACATGGAAAAATTATGTTGAACTTTTAAAACTTATATGAACTGTTATACTATGTTCCTCGGCGATACAGATCCTGTGATCTGGGGCTATTATATTGTTTTCTGATTATTTTTTAATAACTTGAAAGAAAAAAAAAATATTTTCGTAAATTTTAATCAAATTTTTATCGATTAAAATTATTTTTATTCAGTATTTAATCGATAAAATTTTCAACGATTAATCAAGAAATTAATCGTTAATTTCCGCAGCCCAAAAGATAGATAAATTTAACCTTAAAAAAAAAAGGATTTAGCTTATATTAGAAAATAATAAGTTGCGTAAGAAAACGATAGACAAGTAACGTGAAAAGTTCAACTTTTAAGGGAGGTCATAATGGTCAGAAATTGTTGACGAGCCCTTGAAAAAACAGAAGACGAAGAACTTAATCGCAACTAAATTTTGTAGGGTTGGTCATTGACTTGGGGGAAAAATCAAGTTTCATCAAAATCTCTAACGGTCATTGGTAGAGAAAAATACAATTTTAAGGCGTCGTATTGGCAGTTGTTCGATTAGGGGAAGATAATCAAGTTTTGTAGTAATCTCTAACGGTCATTGGTAGAGAAAAATACAATTTTAAGGCGTCGTATTGGCAGTTGTTCGATTAGGGGAAGATAATCAAGTTTTGTAGTAATTTCAAATGGTTGAAAAAATGATTACTTTATAGCGCCCCAGTCAGTAGCTCTGGTCAACGGCTGAGTAACAAAACATAATACAAAGGTCTTCTTGTGGGGATTCCCTTTGGATTTTAATTTTATTTTAGGGCTTGAAGGTCATCAGCATGGCGTGGATAGTCGCTGGTCATTGTTACACGTATGGTGGATTGCTGGATGAAACCAACATTGTGTTCAGTAAGTTACCAACATTATGTTCAGTAAGTTACCAACATTGTGTTCAGTAAGTTACCGACATTGTGTTAAGTAAGTTACCAACATTGTGTTCAGTAAGTTACCGACATTGTTTTCAGTAAGTTACCAACAGCCACAATTTTAATGACAACCAATTTTACCATATTAGATTCATTGGTCCATATGCAAAGTAAAAAAAAAACAAACAAACTCGTGTGCAGAGTTTCACAGCATCCATTTTGTGTGCAAAAATGTGTTCCATTGTAATACTAGACCGCTGCGCGACGTCTGTCAGATATATGCCCAGCCGTGCATCCGCGCAGCTCAAAGGGAACATTAATGACCACTGAGTTATTTTATTATTTTTGTTGTTGTTGTTTTTCGGATGAAACCAGAAATGTGATCTGTAAGTTAACGAGGGCCACAACTTTGTTTAGGATCGAGTTTAAACCCTTGGCCACCAGATTGTCAATTCTCCCTTGAACCAGTTGCAGAAACTCATGTTTTAAAACATCGTGTGATCTTAGATTCTATTGTTTTATTTAAACTATGTACTGTACTCATATGAAAGCGTGCTAGTATGTATTTTTGTTAAGAAACATTTCTTTTGTTGTGTGTTGAGGTTTTGTTTCCACTGTGTTCCAGTGCGGCTGTCTCAAATGTTTCACGTATATAATCCCAAAGAACTTGTTTGAACGAAGACGACTGGGAACTGGGAAGCTATATCATTATTTGATTAGCTAATAATAAACTTGACGTCTCTGTAAGTTTGAAAATACAGAACAGAGCCACGTGAACGTATCACCATTCCATTAATAATAACTATAACACACACAGAAAATTCTTGTCATTTAATTTTTCATAGGGTTGAAGTCTTGATTTTTGTCATTAAAAAAACATTCAGAACATTCTATTTTTAGACAGTCTATCTTTTATATAGTCACTGCCCCAAATATCATACGGAATCCATCTAAATCTCACCTCAAAGTCATCTTTTATATTAATGTATATAGTCACTGCCACAAATATCATACGGAATCGATCTAAATCTCACCTCAAAGTCATCTTTTATATTAATTTATATAGTCACTGCCCCAAATATCATACGGAATCGATCTAAATCTCACCTCAAAGCCACCTTTTATATTAATTTATATAGTCACTGCCCCAAATATCATACGGAATCGATCTAAATCTCACCTCAAAGTCATCTTACTTACCCCATTTAGTTTGGAAGCCAGCAGAGTTTAAATATTTGTTTCATTGTATAGACGAGTATCCTTGAATCATTCAATGATTCTAATGTGAATTATAATATTTATCATTGTAACAATAATAATAGACATTTTCCCCGTATGTCCTGACAGACCTGAGAGTTAATGTTAAAACTTTGTGTTGTATTGGGTTATTTCCCTTCTGTCAATTGACACGTGTCTGCCTCACTGTTGTAACTCTATGTCCTGACACACCTGAGAATTAATGTTAAAACTTTGTTTTGTATTGGTTTATTTCCCTACTGTCAAATGGCGCGTGTCTGCCTCACTATTGTAACTCTATGTCCTGACAACCCTGAGAATTAATGTGTTGTATTGGGTTATTTCCCTTCTGTCAAATGGCGCGTATCTGCCTCACTGTTGTAACTCTATGTCCTGACAGACCTGAGAATTAATGTTAAAACTTTGTGTTGGGTTGGGTTATTTCCCTTGTGTCAGATGGCGCGTGTCTGCCTCACTGTTGTAACTCTATATCCTGTGTTCGTCTCCCAGAGAACACGGTGGAGTTAGTGGCCACAGCTGCAAGGTTATCTTTCCACTTGGTCGGCTCGGCACACCTGGCTGTGGACACGTTCTTTGTCATCAGGTAAGTCCGTCAAAGGGGGGGGGCTACAGGAAGGTCTTTCCAACCAGCAACAGGTGGGGACCACGGAAAGATCTTTCCAACCAGCAACAGGTGGGGCCATAGAATATTCTTTCCAACCAGCAACAGGTGGGGACCACGGAAAGATCTTTCCAACCAGCAACAGGTGGGACCATAGAAAGGTCTTTCCAACCAACAACAGGTGGGGCATTGGAAAGGTCTTTCCAACCCGCAACAGGTGGGGACAACAGAAAGGTCTTTCCAACCAGCAACAGGTGGGACCATTTAAAGGTCTTTCCAACCAGCAACAGGTGGGACCATTTAAAGGTCTTTCCAACCAGCAACAGGTGGGGACAACAGAAAGGTCTTTCCAATCAGAAACAGGTGGGGGCCACGTTCGTGGATTCCGATTCACGCTAAGTTAATTACATATATCATGATAGCCCTATTCTTTTTTTAAAATCAAACTTTAACAAATTTATTGACTTGTATTAGATCTACTGGCCATTGACCTGTATTAGATCTACTGGTCATTGACCTGTATTAAATCTACTCGTCATTCACCTGTATTAGATCTACAGGTCATTCACCTGTATTATATCTACTGGTCATTCACCTGTATTAGATCTACTGGTCATTGACCTGTATTAGATCTACTGGTCATTGACCTGTATTAGATCTACAGGTCATTGACCTGTATTAGATCTACTGGTCATTCACCTGTATTAGATCTACTGGTCATTGACCTGTATTAATAGATCACAGGTCATTCACCTGTAATAGATCTACTGGTCATTGACCTGTATTAGATCCACTGGTCATTGACCTGTATTAGATCTACTGGTCATTGATCTGTATTAGATCTACTGAACTTCATTTATATTATAACAATACTGTAACTGACAGTGTTAGAACTTAGTGCTCACTGGTCAGCAATGCTTGTGTCCATTTTATTGAGCAATATGGGGGTGAGTCTGCAATTAAGCTTGTAAACGGAAAACAGGTAAACAGTGTATGGGTTAGCCTGACAGGACGTAACTATTACGTCGTTGTCTGGGTATTTGTAAAGACCACAAGGAATAATCAACTCAAGATAAAAATCAACACCGTTGTAACGTTAATAAGTTTAATAACTTCAATTCTATGGGTTCTTCTATACACAACCACTGCTCTCTCTCTCTCTCTCTCTCTCTCTCTCTCGCGCAACAACTGCCTATACGCTACGTCTTGCTCACACTATTACGTCACAATCTTCCATACAGTGTGCATCGCACCAAAAACAAGTATCAACATTGATCTGTCAGGGAAAACCCCGTTACCCTATAATGTTTCCCTGACATTAGCAAAACAGCGAACGTTTCGGTAAACATCCTTCCTCGGCGAATATAAAGAAATGACATGTACAAACTTAGCTGCGGTGAAATCCAAAGAGTCAACGAAAGCCCTGCTTACTTGTTTTTCATTTACTAATGTCCATTTTATTGTCTCTATAGCCTTGTTAAGTTAGACCCTTCACTCTTCACCCATGTTCAGTCTATCACATAAATTATTTGTCCTGTATGTTATCCATCGCTTGTGTCTTACGTCATCTATCTCATGAACTATGTCGTGCCATTAAATGTGGGTCACGCATCACATTAAGTAGGTCAAACATCAGTTTTTGTATGCACATATCACATTAAGTATGTCAAACATCAGTTTTGGTATGCACATATCACA
Source organism: Radix auricularia (assembly GCA_002072015.1). Classification (NCBI taxonomy): domain Eukaryota; kingdom Metazoa; phylum Mollusca; class Gastropoda; family Lymnaeidae; genus Radix; species Radix auricularia. Next base: position 40,662 of record MUZC01001541.1, read on the forward strand.
TTAAGTATGTCAAACATCAGTTTTGGTATGCACATATCACATTAAGTATGTCAAACAATAGTTTTGGTATGCACATATCACATTAAGTGTGTCAAACATCAGTTTGGGTATGCACATATCACATTAAGTATGTCAAACAATAGTTTTGGTATGCACATATCAAATTAAGTAGGTCAAACATCAGTTTGGGTATGCACATATCAAATTAAGTAGGTCAAACATCAGTTTTTGTATGCACGTATCACATTAAGTGTGTCAAACATCAGTTTTGGTATGCACATATCACATTAAGTAGGTCAAACATCAGTTTTGGTATGCACATATCCA
>MUZC01001542.1:0-67181 GCA_002072015.1 Radix auricularia
CCTCCCCCACGTCACAAAAGTGAGACCCCCTCACCCCCTAGGTGCGTGACGTCATTTATGGACGGCCCCTTTCCTATTTCACGTTGAACCAAATTTAGGTGTATCTCATTCAATTATTTGAATGGTACTGGTCGAGTGAAACAAACGATACAACGCTCTGGGATCAGCTAAAACATTTCAACCTCGAGGACTTTGAATAAAAGTAGAGAATCTTTTTCATGTCAATGATGTCACCTGAGTTGAAAGGCATTCGTCATAGGCCGGTACTGATCATCGTCATTCGGTGTTGTTCGTCATAGTCCGGTACTGATCGTCGTCATTCGGTATTGTTCGTCATAGTCCGATACTGATCGTCGTCATTCGGTGTTGTTCGTCATAGTCCGGTACTGATCGTCGTCGTTCGGTATTGTTCAAGCTTTTATTGTTTTGTTTTTTTAACATTTTGTCTTAACTGGTGTTTGAGTATTCAAACTGTTAATATAAATAAAGAATGGTAACAAAATTCACTGTTTATCTTTTTTACATGTAATGTTCTTTGAAAAAAAAAAGCCATTGGTTTAACCCTTTGAAAGATTTGTTACGCCGCTAATTAACGACTGAGATGAAGTTGCAAACATCGATCATTCACTGACCAACCAAACGACCCACACGGCCACAAGCTTTTATCTGGATCTTGCCAGCGCCTTGCTCTAACTCTGGGGACAATATTAACATCAGCCTGGAGCCAACAATGAAGGACTAGCCACAAACCATAGATAATCGTTGGACGTAATAAGCTTCTATATTGAAGGGGCGTCTGTAACAGATAAGATAAGAATAGTGATATAGTCTTAGTAAACCAATATTTAATTTCCAGGCAATCTTACATGTGTAATGATGTCAAAAACCCTGAGCCTAAACAGGGCCAGCTTTATGCGTAGGTAAAAGAGGCAGCCGCCTAGGGCCTCGCACAAGGATCTTTCAATATTAAAATTTATTATTATTTTTCTATTACATTTAGGACCACCAAATTCACTTCACCTAGGACCACCAAATTCACTTCACCTAGGACCACCAAATTCACTTCACCTAGGACTACCAAATTAACTTCACCTAGGACCACCATTCACTATTAGAACCACCAAATTCACTTCGCCTAGGACCACCAAATTCACTTCACCTAGGGCCACCCAAATTCACTTCACCTAGGGCCACCAAATTCACTTAACCTAGGACCACCAAATTTTCTTCACCTAGGACCACCAAATTCACTAATAGGACCACCAAATTCACTTCACCTAAGGCCAACAAATTCACTTCAGCTAGGACCACCCAAATTCAATTCATCTAGGACCACCTAATTCACTAATAGGTACACCAAATTCACTTCACCCAGGGCCACCAAATTCACTTCGCCTAAGACCACCAAATTCACTTCACCTATGGCCACCAACTTAACTTTACCTAGGGCCACCATATTCACTAAAAGGACCACCAAATTCACATCACCTAGGGCCACCAAATCACTAATAGGACCACCAAATTAACTTCACCTGGGACCACCAAATTCACTTCACCTAGGACCACCAAATTCACTTCATTTAGGACTACCATATTCTCTTCACCTAGGGCTCCAAAATTCACTTCACCTAGGGCCTAGGACCACCAAATTCACTAATAGGACCACCAAATTCACTACAACTATGGCCACCTAATTCACTTCACCTAGGACTACAAAATTCACTTAACCTAGGGCCACCAAATTCACTTCACATAAGGCAACCAAATTCACTTCACCTAAGGCCACCAAATTCACTACAACTAGGGCCACGAAATTCACTTCACCTAGAACCACCAAATTCACTTCACGTAGGACCACCAAATTCACTACAATTAGGGCCACCAAATTCACTAATAGGACCACCAAACTCACTTCACCTTGGGCCACCAAATTCACTTCACCTAGGACCACCAAATTCACTTCACCTAGGACCACCAAATTCACTTCACCTTGGGTCACCAAATTCACTTCACCTAGGACCACCAAATTCACTTCACCTAAGGCCCACAAATTCACTTCACCTAAGGCCACCAAATTCATTTCACCTAGGGCCACCAAATTCACTTCACCTAGGACCACCAAATTCACTTCACCTAGGACTACAAAATTCACTTCACCTAGGACTACCAAATTTACTTCAGCTAGGACAACCAAATTCATTTCACCTAGGACTACCAAATTCACTTCACCTAGGACTACCAAATTCACTTCACTTAGGACCACCAAATTCACTTCACCTAGGACCACCAAATTCTCTTCACCTAGTACCACCAAATTCAATTCATCTAGGACCACCAAATTCACTACAACTAGGGCCACCAAATTCTCTTCACCTAGGACCACTAAATTTACTAATAGGGCCACCAATTTCACTTCACCTATGGCCACCAAATTCACTTCACCTAGGGCCACCAAATTCACTTCACATAGTACCACCAAATTCACTTCACCTAGGGCCACTAAATTCACTTCACCAAGTACCACCAAATTCACTTCACCTAGGACCACCAAATTCACTTCACCTATGGCCACCAAATTCACTAAAAGGACCACCAAATTCACTCCATCTAGGACCACCAAATTAACTTCACCAAGGAACACGAAATTCACTTAACATAGGACCACCAAATTCACTTCACTTAGGACCACCAAATTCACTTCACCTAGGACCACCAAATTCACTACAACTAGGGCCCCAAAATTAACTTCACCTTGGACCTTTTTAATTCTCTTCACCTAAGACCACCAAATTCACTACAACTAGGGCCACCAAATTCACTACAACTAGGGCCATGAAATTCACTTCACCTAGAACCACCAAATTCACTTCACGTAGAACCACCAAATTCACTTCACGTAGGACCACCAAATTCACTACAACTAGGGCCACCAAATTCACTAATGGGACCACCAAATTCACTTCACCTAGGGCCACCAAATTCACTTCACCAAGAACCACCCAAATTCACTTCACCTAGGGCCACAAAATTCACTTCACCTAGGGCCACTAAATTCACTTCACCTAGGACCACCAAATTCTCTTCCTCTAGAACCCACCAAATTCACTAATAGGACCACCAAATTCACTTCACCTAAGGCCACCAAATTCACTACAACTAGGGCCATGAAATTAACTTCACCTAGAACCACCAAATACACTTCAACTAGGGCCACCAAATTCACTAATAGGACCACCAAATTCACTTCACCTAGAGCCACCAAATTCACTTCACCAAGAACCACCCAAATTTAATTCACCTAGGGCCACAAAATTCACTTCACCTAGGGCCACTAAATTCACTTCACCTAGGACCACCAAATTCTCTTCCTCTAGGACCCACCAAATTCACTAATAGGACCACCAAATTCACTTCACCTAGGGCCACCAAATTCTCTTCCTCTAGGACCCACCAAATTCACTTCACCTAGGGTCACCAAATTCGCTAATAGGACCACCAAATTCACTTCACTTAGGGCCACCAAATACACTTCACCTAGGACCACCAAATTCTCTTCACCTAGGACCACCAAATTCACTTCGTCTAGGACCACTAAATTCACTACAACTATGTACCCCAAATTCACTTCACCAATGACCACCAAATTCACTTCATCTAGGACCACCAAATTCACTACAACTAGGGCCACCAAATTCTCTTCACCTAGGACCACCTAAGATAAATTCTCATTTACTATGATTCCTAAGTACTTTGCATCTTTAGTTTGGGTTAGTTCTTTTCCATGAATGAAGTATTTTGAATTCATTTGTTTCTTTTTCTTAGTTACTCTTAGCAGTTGACATTTTTCTGGGTGGAAGGACATACTCCTGTTAGTTTCCCATTTTATTAATTCATCTAAGTCTTTTTGTAAAATTTTGCTCTCTTGGTCTGATCTGATTGTTCTATAGATTATACAATCATCCTTCATCAGCAAATAACCTAACTTTAGTTCCTGTTGAGATATTGTTGGGTAAGTCATTTATATAAATTAAAAATAGTAAGGGACCTAGGACAGTTCCTTGTGGAACTCCTGAGTTAACCTTTATTGGTGTAGATTTAGATCCATTAATTATTACAGTTTGCTCCCTACCCAATAGGAAGTCTTGGATCCAGTGATGTAAGGGACCTGAGATTCCAAAGTATTTAAGTTTTTTAAGTAAACTAAGGTGGTGAACTTTGTCAAATGCTTTTGAGAAGTCTAGTAAAACTGTATCTATTTTATCATTATTATCTAAGCCTTTTGATAGATCATCTATTAGACCTATCAATTGTGTTTCACATGATCTGTTCTTCCTAAAGTCATGTTGGTGTGGGCATATGGCATTATATTTGTCAAGGTGGTTAACTATTCTGCTATATATTATGTGTTCAAGTAATTTGCATGTGATACTAGTAAGTGATACAGGTCTGTAATTACCAGGGTCGGACTTATCACCTTTCTTAAAGAGTGGCGTTACATTGGCTAATTTCCAATCCTGGGGCACTTTACCCTGGTTTAGAAAGGCTTGAAAAAGAACTACAAGGATTGGGGACAGTTCATTGCTTAATTCTTTTAATAACCTGGCAGGTAATTCATCTGGGCCAGTAGCTTTGTTTATTTTTAAGTTTTTTAGGCGTGAATGTATTCCTATCTCATCTACAGTTATGTTACCTATTTCTTCCATTTTATTTAATACTATTGAAATTTCCTTGTCGCCTGAGGCAGAAAATGATGATGCAAAATATGTGTTAAGGATATTAGCTTTAGTCTCATTATCATTATAGGTTTTATTATTTGAGCCTTTTAGTGTGGCTATACCTGAAGGCTCCATTTTTTTTATAAAGGACCATAAGTTTTTATTGTTATCTTTAGTTATCACATTGTTTATATAATTATTTTGGAGGTTACGGCTAAGTTTTTGTGTCAAGTGTTTAATTTTTAAGTATTTTTTGTGTATCCTTTCTAAATTGGTAGCCTTAAATTTCTTTAATAAATACTCCTTTAGTTTGCAATACTTTTTTAATTTTAAATTGAACCAGCATTTATTAATTCTATTTGAAGTTATTTTTGTTGGAACATTCTGATCCACTATGGTTTTTAGATTTGTTTGTATTTCCTTCCATATTTCTTCTACGGGGCTATCTATGCTGAATTTACTTAGGACATTTTGTTGGAAATTAGAAGCTTATTGGTGTAATTTTATTAATTTGCATTTATTCCAAAGATATATTGTTCTTCTAGGCATCTTATTTATTTTTCGAAAACATCTCATCTCTAGCGCATTAATTCTTCTTTGGAGCGTCCAAGCCTCACAACCATACAGGAAGACTGACATCGCCTCAGAGCGCATTAGTCGAATCTTTGATCTCAGGGAGAGCTCCTTGCTTTGCCAGATGTGTTTAAGTTTGCTTAATGCTGCAGTTGTTTGGGTCATTCTTAAATGTAGCGACCTCCTCGAGTTTTTGCCCGTTTATACGAATCTCACTTGTGAATTTACTGTTTGCCATGACCTTGGTCTTTTCTGCATTGATTTCCTTGCCATAGGCCTCGGTTGTCTTCTCTAGCTTTGCAAGGAATTCTCTTAGTTCGTCCTCGCTGCCAGCTAGGCCGTCTATGTCATCCCTCCGATGCTGACCTTTCCGAATGGTTTTCTAGCACATCTGTCATGATTCTTTCAAGGAGGGGGTTGAAGAGGATGGGGGAGAGTAAACACCCCTGTCTGACAACAACAGTGGTCTTGAACCAATCTCCCAGCTTACTATTGTAGAGAACTGCGCTGGTTGTTCTGTTGTACAGGTCCTTGATCACTGCAATGAGGTTAGCATTAATATTAAATTTGTGCATAGTTGTCCACACTCTGTCGAACGCCTTTTTAAAGTATATGAGGACATGAAAGAGGTCGCTCTGGTGTTGCAGATGTTTTTCACAGAGCACCAGCAGGTTGAAGATTTCCTCCGTTGTGCTTCTTTCTGCTCTGAAGCCTGCCTGTTCTTCTGCAATGATTTGCTCTGCTTGTGGTTTCAGTCTGTTAATATTATCATAAGCATGACTTTGCTGGGGTGACTAATCAGGCTGATTGTACGGTAGTTCTGACACATCTGTAGATTACCCTTATTTGGGTACAAATTTTTTAAGAACTAAAAGCTAAATAGGTCGTTGATACAATACTTAATTTGTATTTCCCAGTTCTTTGTATTACCTATTTTTGTCTTAAATTAGCGCTCTTTGTTAGCCAAGAGTTACCAGTATTTGTTTTGGGGTTGTTGGTTTTTAGCGCATTTTCGAGAAGTCGAATGCGCTATTGCACCCGTTTTGTCCGTCCGTCCGTCATCACCTTTGATCTCAGCATCCATAAGTCCTAGACCCATGAGGTATATATGTTTTTTGTATGTCCTGACCTGCCATTTGTGCATCAACACTCAGTTACTCGATCCGTTAAAAAACCCCGTTAAAACTACCAAAAAATATTTCGAATCGAGAGGTAACACTAGCGCAGGGAACGGCCGCCATTGCCGGAAGTCGAATACATAGTTCTTCAAGCATTGAAGAGTGGTGCGAAAGCGTGCAAAAGAATTTTTTTTTTTTAGTTGACGTCATTAGAATATGTGTAAAAGTTTAGAGAGTTTTACGTCATCATTTGTGGTGACTTGTAGTTAGATTAAAGAGAAAATAAAATTTTTTTAAATGTAAAGAAATGACTTTTAAATTTAAAAAAATGTCAGGTATATTCATTACACAAGAAAATTCATAAAAATATGTCTAAAATCTAAACACAATTACTGATAACTACATAATGCTGATATCTAACATAAGTACTGATACATAATACGAAAATGCGCTAACACGTCCTGAATTCCAATAGGGACCAGGCTTAACATGATTTTTTGTTTCTTTTTTAAGGTAAACTGGCGAAAGCGCATGCATTATAAATGTATAAATTAGGGCTGTTATTGATTAATTTAAATTTAATTGTTAACTTTTGAAAAATTACCGAATAATTAATCGATAATTTTGATCAAAGCTGAAAATAATATAAATAAGATTATGACGTCATTTAACGGAAAATTTCATAAAATGTCCATCACTTAAGTTTTTAATATAAAAAAACAACTTAGGAGATATATTTAAATATAAGTCTTAGTAGTTCAATTTAATGTCAATGAATTTAAATGTTGTTAACGTTAATTAAGTTTTATTTTTAAAAAATTATATCATATTACTTATTAAACAGTTTATTTTAAAGTTTACTCTTTAAAAATCTTTTTTTAAAGAAGCTTTTACGTAATGAAAGCTATTATTTAATAATTAATTATTTTTTTAAAAATCGAAAAAAATTGTTTAAAATATTTTCTTTAATTTTAATAGCTATTTTATCTATTAAAATAATTTTAATCGATAAATTTTTTACCGATTAATCGAGAAATTAATCGTTAATTTCCGCAGCCCTAGTATAAAAATGTATAATGAAACGCTCGGATTTTTTTCCATGGTATCGGATTTATCATTTCTTCTGTATCTCTTATAACAAACATGCGTTAGGCATACTTCCTAGGGACCGGGACTGATTAAATTTTAAGGGTACTAATGTAAAAACACGTTTAAGGAGTTCCTGTTTACAATTAAAATACCTTTTAACTCTCTTCAACTATTCTTGATGCAGTTATCCCCGACTTAAAACACGAGAATCCCTGTTCTAAAGCATTGTTTATTTACAGTCCTGAAGGCCCATAACCCTGGTATTGCGTGTGTCATTTGTGTCAACCCACTGAAGTCGTGCCACTGCATGCTGGGTAAAAAAAGGGGTGATTGGCAGCTGGGAGGCTTACTGCAGTGCCAGGATGAGATATGTTAGGCAGGGTGGCTTTCTCCTCAATGAGATATGTTAGACAGGGTGGCCTTCTCCTCCTTAATGAGATATGTTAGACGGGGTGGCTTTCTCCTCCTCATTGAGATATGTTAGACGGGGTGGCTTTTTCCTCATTGACAATATGTTAGAAGACAGGGTGGCTTTCTCCTCATTGAGATATGTTAGACAGGGTGGCTTTCTCCTCATTGAGATATGTTAGACGGGGTGGCTTTCTCCTAATTAATGATATGTTAGAAGACAGGGTGGCTTTCTCCCCATTGAGATATGTTAGACAGGGTGGCTTTCTCCTAATTAATGATATGTTACACTGAGTGGCTTTCTCATCATTAATGAGATATGTTAGACGAGGTGGCTTTCTCCTCATTAATGAGATATGTTAGACAGGGTGGCTTTCTTCTCATTGATGATATGTTAGACAGGGTGGCTTTCTCCTCATTGATGATATGTTAGACAGGGTGGCTTTCTTCTCATTGAGGTCAAACAACATGCTGGAGATATTTAAAATAAAACAAGAGAGAAGCTTGGACATGTAATTAAAGAGATTATTTTATTGGGGCATAATAAATAAATATTTTTTTCATTAAAACAACATCTAATAGCAATAGGCCTGTGTATTTCAAGGTAACAGATTGGTGTAGGTGTCTGCTAGTAGGCAAGGCAAGCACAAATATTACACAGCATAGCTCATCTGTCTCAACCAGGTGACGTCACAATAGGCAGTCGGGCTTTCAAACAGGTAGGTGACCAGTAGATCCAGGCAGATGTGCAGGTTACCACCAGGTCAAATAGTGAGTGGTCTCCGTCTGCACTGATGTCATGCACACACAACTATCAATCTTCTAAATGTTCTAAATTACATGCAAACTCTCTGTGAACTCACTCATTCAGTCATCCTGAACTCACTCATTCAGTCATCCTGAACTCACTCATTCAGTCATCCTGAACTCACTCATTCAGTCATGTAAACATTAAAACATAAAGTAAAAACTAATAAATGATTAACTTAAAAATTATTTTAAAACGTTTATACATCTCATATGTTACAGGGAATTGAAAAAAAGCAAAGTTGATGTTTTTCTTCAACTCATTTAAACAAGAACTTTTAGGGACAATGAGAATAAAAAAAGCATAGACAGACTTGAAGGCCTAAAGGGTTCTCAGCAGTTTGAAGTGTTTCACACACCAACTAAAAAAGACTAAAAGAAACACATTTAGATATTGGGGCAGTAAGAATGGGGCAGCTGACTTAGTGGACAGCTAGAGGCATGGTGCCACCAGGAGCTTAACCTTGAGGCATGGTGCCACTAGGAGCTTAACCTTGAGGCATGATGCCACCAGGAGCTTAGCATTGAGGCATGGTGCGACCAGGAGCTTAACCTTGAGGCATGATGCCACCAGGAGCTTAGCATTGAGGCATGATGCCACCAGGAGCTTAACCTTGAGGCATGGTGCCACCAGGAGTTTAACCCAGAGGCATGGTGCCACCAGGAGCTTAACCTAGAGGCATGATGCCACCAGGAGCTTAACCTAGAGGCATGGTGCCACCAGGAGCTTAACCTTGAGGCATGATGCCACCAGGAGCTTAACCTAGAGGCATGGTGCCACCAGGAGCTTAACCTAGAGGCATGGTGCCACCAGGAGCTTAACCTTGAGGCATGATGCCACCAGGAGCTTAGCTTTGAGGCATGATGCCACCAGGAGCTTAACCTAGAGGTATGGTGTGACCAGGAGCTTAACCTAGAGGCACGGTGTGACCAGGAGCTTAACCTAGAGGCATGGTGCCACCAGGAGCTTAACCTAGAGGAATGGTGCCACCAGGAGCTTAGCCTAGAGGCATGGTGCCACCAGGAGTTTAAACTAGAGGCACGATGTGACCAGGAGCTTAACCTAGAGGCATGATGCCACCAGGAGCTTAACCTAGAGGCATGGTGCCACTAGGAGTTTAACCTAGAGGCATGGTGCCACCTAAAGCTTAACCTAGAGGCATGGTGCAACGAGGAGTTTAACATTGAGGCATGATGCCACGGCATGATGCCACCAGGAGCTTAACCAGCTCCTAAAACAATGTATACTTTGCTGATTTGGTTGAGATTTTATCTGACTTTTACTTTGCTCCTTGTGAAATTCAGGCAATTGTTATTCTAGCACGACACTGGGGTGAACAAAAGATGTGGATGGTGGGGGGAAACGCTTCTCCCTCTTGGAAGGTGTGACTGACTGCGGAGGTGTATCAGGTGCTGGCTCATCTACTGTATTCCTGAATATCTCTGCAACAACATGGTCTCCACTACATTCACCCTGGCACATCACACTGCCCATGTTTGGCCTGGACAGGGTCAACCATTACGTGAAGCAACATGGCTGAACCTGTCCGTGAACTTCATGCTCTACACGATCACCAACACAAAGTTCCTTTAGGCGTTCTGTCCCAGAGATCATGAAATTTCTCTTCATGACAAAGCAGGTGCAGAAGTTGATAATCCTTTGTCTAGCACTAAATCTTTTCTTAACAACAGCACACCAGTATGTGTTAATGGGTTCATAGTGTGCCCTGTGTGAATGATTTGATAGCACAGCATTGAAAGGTAAGTCTTGTAAATGTGGCCTCGCAGTGCACTATCAAGGGAGGCAAACAGCTTGTGGTTATAGGTGGCGTAAAAAGCCATGGTCACAAAAGCCCTTGCTCTGAGCTTAATAAGTGGAGACACAATTTTAAAGAACCAACAGCTTCTTTCTGAAGGTGACAGTCAAGTCAGACCAGGGATTAGCAATATGTTGAGAGTGGTCCCTAACTACCATGCTCCACAGTTTGCAAGATGAATAGGACATTTGAGGGAGTACAGCTGTAGATTGAACCAAGTACAAGTGGGTACCCGTTATCATACGTCAGTGGTACACAATGACAACATGTCATTGGTACATCATGACATCTGGGCTCTGGTACATACACATGTACCCATCACATAATATCCTACGCAAGTGTTCTGGAAAGTTCTTATCTTCCCCAACTTTCAGTAATTCCGTCAGATTTTTCTCGTCCAGCCAGGTCGACAGATCTGGGATTTGAGTGACTTCTGGGATGTTGTATCCCCCTTGCTCACCTGAAATATACAATTTGTACACAAAATTTGATGAGAAATCTTACACAAAAACATCTCATATTAAGCAAATTTTACCCTAAAAAAATAGGCATCGAAAGAAAGAATTTTTATATACTTTTTTTCTTTGAAAATTCACTTTAGTAGTGAGGAAACCAGAAAAAAAAACATCCTCTCAACATTTAAAACTCTAATAAAAATGCAAGACTAGACATAAACCATGGATAAGCATTTGACAAAAATCTTCTGTATAGAAGGAGCGTCTGGAACAGATAAGATGATATAAATTTTTTTTAAAAGATAATTAATCTAATAACTACCAATCATTATAAGATTGGTGACATTTAATAACTTTAAATGTATAATTTTTTACCCATTCGATCAGCCATTGAATCAAAAAAGACCCATGAGGCTTTCTTGCCCGAGCCACACTTGACAAACGTGACGTAGTGACTGGTCTGAATGCAGATGACAGCAAAGAGTTCCATGGTTTCCCGGGGGAGGGCAATGGGGACGCACGGGGGGTCATCAACATCATTTCTGGGGTCATTTTTCGAGGCCTCTTTCTTCAGTGACTCATAATATGGTAAAAAATCTTCAGCTGTTGAGATGGGTGTTGGTTTATGAGCTCGTCTGCTTATGTGCTGGTGGGACTGTGAATAGGGGTTGAAATAAAGGGAGATCATTTAGTGTCAAACAAAATCCCATACATCAGTAGTTGCTAATATTTTTGATTGATGGAGTTAATTTAGGAATCAATGTCTGAGTTGAAGGAGTCATTTTTAGAATCAATGTCTGAGTTGAAGGAGTCATTTTTAGAATCATTGTCTGAGTTGAAGGAGTCATTTTTAGAATCATTGTCTGAGTTGAAGGAGTCATTTTTAGAATCAATGTCTGAGTTGAAGGAGTTATTTTTAGAATCAATGTCTGAAGTGATGGTGTTATTTTTAGAGTCAATGTCTGAGTAGATGAAGTTATTTTTAGAATCAATGTCTGAAGTGATGGTGTTATTTTTAGAGTCAATGTCTGAAGTGATGAAGTTATTTTTAGAATCAATGTCTGAGGTGATGGTGAATTTTAATTCCTTGACTTCTCAAGGAACCCCAAGAGTGCAGCCAGAGTTTTAACGGCTCTACGGAGCACAGAACCTTTTACACAGATCCTTTAATATAGAATCAATTTTTAGGCTCTACATAGCACAGGTTAGAAACTTTTTACACAGATCCTTTAATTTAGAATCAATTTTTAGGCTCTACATAGCACAGGTTGCAATCTTTTTACACAGATCCTTTAATAAAGAATCAATTTTTAGGCTCTACATAGTGCAGGTTACAAACTTTTTACACAGGAATTTTAATATAGAATCAATTTTTAGGCTCTACATAGCACAGGTTACAAACTTTTTACACAGATCCTTTAATATAGAATCAATTTTTAGGCTCTACATAGCACAGGTTACAAACTTTTTACACAGATCCTAAAACATAGAATCAATTTCTAGGCAGCCTTAAAAGTAAAGAAAATATAAGCAACAAACACACTTCAGGTATTTTATGAATATAAGAATATTCTTTACTGTAGATATAGACAGTTGTATCTGGGTTATGAATAAAAGTCATCGTTTGACTGACTGCTACCAAAAGAATTAAGTATATTGATATTTAATTTTTAATTTCATTTAATAATGGAAGTACTGTTCCTTTCAACCAAATCCCTACCCCCACCTCATGATTTTCAAAGGAATTTTTATTATGCTCTACTGGCCTTTGATACAGTAAACATTCAAATAGATGAGCAAACATGCTCACAAGTTTTTAAAAACTAAGGCAAAATTGTAGGGAGAAAGAAAATGTATAACTCCTGATTAGTGCCCCTTTTCCACAACACCCATTGGATTAAAAAAGGGGTTGGGGGCAGAGGCGGGGGCAAAAGTTTCTGATATCCCACTGAATCTTAACAATCCCTTTATTTAGCTTGAGTGATTAACTTTTTATATAACAGAACTAAAATAGAAATGAAGGTTTCCAGGTAATGTTGTGTAGTTACGACACACTGATTTAGTTATAAATAGATTTTATTTTTTAAAATATGTTTGCTTATGACTCTACATCATATACATTTTTGTTTTCATCATAAACACACACATTTATATCTGACTGATGTATTGGTTTAGTAAACTTTGCCATAAGGATCATAGTATTGATCATGAGCACTTAATAGACAGCAGAACTTTATGATTCAAGAAAGTCATCAGCTAAGTTACAGTTTTAATGAATATAAATATCAAAACTCACCGTCTTGACGCAATTATCACAAAAAGCTGTTGTATTTAGGCCAGGTCCGTGCACCTGGTAACAATCTTTACACTCAAACTTTGCCAGGCTGCCACATACAATACAGTCACGTGGACCTAAAACATTAATATAACTTTAGTAAAATGCAAGTTGAACCTTGAAAAATTTCACAGGAAATCAAGTTTAATGTGCTTTGCAATGTTTTTTTTCTTACAAAACTATTCTTTCAGATTGATTTTTGTACTTTAAAAGAATTTTATTTATCTTTTAACTTTCCAGTTGCATTAGTGAGCCAAGCATAACAGAAAAAATAGATTTTATGTTGGGTAATTCATTTGCCTATTAAGTTTCAGTTAGATGTATTGTGTCACCCAAACTGACAACCTCTGTCTGAAGATTCAAAGGTTAACAACAGATACAAGCTCAGACAAGGCTATTTTACTTGTCACTTACATTATTTTAACATTTTTTAGTTTGATTTAATTATTCTTTGTAATAACAATGTAAGCATGAAATCTTTTGAAAAATTTCAAAGTGAAAAAAAAATCAACTTACAATTCTCTAATATATCCGTGATATCTAATGAAAGACTAGGAACTATACGATGAAACATTTTAAAGTCCTTGCCGAACCTGGGCATCTGTATCATCAAACAGGAGGGGACCTAGACGGAAGGATCGATGGTATAATCATGTTTAGAGATAGAAGTTGGGTTAAACAGAAAATTATACACTTGAGAAGACATAATAAAAATTATCCTTACCAACGTAATAAGATTCAGATTAGAAAGTACAAACTTATTATAAGATATTTTGAAAAAGATTTACTTTAATGAACAATAATGTACCAGTTACGACGTGCCATCCAAGCTGCACATAACTTTTAGACCAAACAAATATTCTGGGACTTTTTTACTATTATTATATTTAATAAGGTTGTTAAGACTGCTCGTTTTTGAGGACCGGTTAACCGTTAAAAAAAAAAGACAGGTTCACAGTCGTTCTGTATTATTCCTTAAGTTTTGAGAACCAACAAGAGAATGCATCTAATTATCATCTCGTGTGTTTCATGGGACATCAAAATGCCTGTGATGTCACTGACGCTCTCGGCCACAATGCCATCAATATATAAAATAGATTAATATTCAATTTTTAATTTTTATGCATTAAAAGTATCTAAACTGCTTATTCTCAAAGGGTGTAAAGTCAGTTAGTTTTTGAGGGCCATGATTAACTGTTTAAAAAAAAAAATCAACAATGAATTGTATCAAGTTTTTGCCTTGCGCTTTCTGGCAGTGACATCACAGCCGCTTGTGTTCAGCTCTCATGTGTTGCGTTATGCTCCTTTTCCAAGGCCCACGCAATAAATTTTTAGAAAACATCAAATTTTTTATCAATGTGGTCATTTTTGTCAAGTGCCTTTGGCGTACACGTACTTAGCAGGAAATCTGTCGATCTAAGACCAAAATAGAATTTTTGGACTGGTAAACCACCTGGTAGGCCTATCTTTTCTCTTGTTATAAAAATAGTAACACTCTCGGACTTGACTGTTAATCATATTTTGACTGACATTACCGCGCTGTGTGTTACTTCTCGTACTATGCTTTTGCAGCTAAGTGAAAAATTATTAAAAATCACTCACTAGCCGAACTTGACTAATAGTGATGACGTTTAAATTAATTATGAGCCGGAATATTAAGAAAATAGGTTCTTATCTTCTTATCTTTGATATACAGACAGTCCTTCTATGCAGAAGAAAATTGTGTCCACAGACCATGACGGATGATCTGTTGGCAATTGATGCAGCGGTCACAGGCCACGGCTATGAGGGTTCGATGCATTACCCATCCGCCTAACTATTGTTAGGTACCCATTCAGAGTTGGGTGACTCAGGGATGCCTTAGGCCTTCGCATGGATTCAAACTCATGACCATCGGTACGCCAGTAGAGTGCACTGCCCCTCGACCACCATGTCCCTGAGGACTGGTTACGCATTAACAACCTTAACATTTAATCAGATACCATTCAATGCAGCTGTGTTGCAAAGCTATCACATATCAGATGGTATATAATCATAACAAATACCATCTGACTTTTTGAGAAAACCTGGTATTCACCAAAATACAATAACTTTTATATTTAAAAAAAAAAAATTCCAGTTAACTTTGAGAAACCATATAAAAATGCAAGTTAGCAAAGTATTTCTTGAACACACAAACACAGACAGACATTCCAAAAGGGGAGACAACTATAGTTCCACTGACCTCCTTTAACTTGACATTGCCCTGTAGAAATGAAAGCTCCACAAGTTTCTGTGTTGTTGGTAGCAGTAGATTCTCATCTTTCTCCATAAATAACTGATAGAAGTAAGTGTGCTCCCCTGAACTGCTCAGCAGAAAAAAATATCAAATTTTTTTCAGTTTAGGACCAAGTCTTGAGGTTAGTGTTACATACTTGCCAGCTTATTGGTCATATTAAAGATCAGTAAGGTCTTGGATTTATTTGCACAAAATTTGCATCATACTATTAAATTAAACAAGCCATTTATCATGTCCACAAGGTTGTAGCAATAACTCATTTTTTTTGCTTTTGGAAACTGAAAAATGCTAGAAAAGTGTATCTTGTTACCAATTGAAAACCATCAATTAGTTGAGTTTTTTTATTTTGTACATGCTCACATCAATGTTAGTTGAGATTATTTTGTACATGCTCACATCAATGTTAGTTGAGATTATTTTGTACATGCTCACATCAATGTTAGTTGAGATTATTTTGCACATGCTCACATCAATGTTAGTTGAGATTATTTTGTACATGCTCACATCAATGTTAGTTGAGTTTATTTTGTACATGCTCACATCAATGTTAGTTGAGATTATTTTGTACATGCTCACATCAATGTTAGTTGAGATTATTTTGTACATGCTCACATCAATGTTAGTTGAGTTTATTTTGTATATGCTCACATCAATGTTAGTTGAGATTATTTTGTACATGCTCACATCAATGTTAGTTGAGATTATTTTGTACATGCTCACATCAATGTTAGTTGAGTTTATTTTGTATATGCTCACATCATGTGGTTGAACACCTTGCAGACTTTTTTTTACAATTGAGATTGTCATTGATCCAAGGCAAACTCCACTGGAAACTCTAATGTTATTTTATTTTAAGTCCATTAACACTTAATGTGCCATAAGGTTTTCGGAAAACTTCCGCCTCAGTACCGTTAGAATTTTCCCGAATTGCGATCAACCGGTTATGAAATTTAAAAAATTGAGTAAAATCCATTTTTATAATTATGGTCATATTGACGTCATCTTTTAGAATAAGAATGGTTATTTTATGTATCCGAGAGACCGTTTTGAGTTTAAAACTATTTTTACCTGTAGTTTAGTGTGGCGAATTCGTTGTCTAGGGGGAATCGAGGTCCGCCCTTAGCCACAGATATATTATAAGTGATTAAGTTCATAAGGTTAAAATGAGACCACAGTCCTTTTAAAGGCAGGGCAAAGTCAAAGAAGACAAAATACTATTGAAATAATCTATATGTTTAATCTGTATAATAGAAGTCCTTCTATTCCATGTCCACAACAATATTAATACTCTTTTACTATCAAACCCTCAAAAATACTAAGCTTCATGTTGATAACATCAAACGCCATTCTCTCTCTATAGTCTATATCCTTTCACTCCTTGTGCGTCTTTGTTTGAAAGACGCACAATAGCCTGGTGCGCACACTACACTTATGTACCACATTTAAGTCATTAACACACCATAACATCCAACCGTAACATTTAGTACTATTATTTTAGTAATAAAGTATAGCAAAATCGCAAATTTGAAAAAAAAAAACGTAAAAACTTTCAAAAAACATTGCGAATCGAGCGAGGTAAACAGCCGCCATTGCCCGAAGTCAAAAACATCGTTCATCCCGCACTGAATAGTTTTTATTTCCTGTAATTTTTAGGGCTGCTAAAATTACCGATTAATTTCTCGATTAATCGGTAATTCTCTTTATCGATTAAAATTATTTTAATCGATAAAATAGCTATTAAAATTAAAGAAAATGTTTTTAATTATTATTCTTCTATTTATTAATAAATAATTATTAATAATTAATAATAGTTGTTTTTTTTTTACATACAAATTTCTCCATTTAAAAAGGAATTTACCATAGTGTAAACTTTAAAATAACCTGTTTTATAAGGACAATGATATAAAAACCATTGTATTTAATTAATTTAAAAATAACAAAATTAAAATTCATTGACATTATATTGAACTATTGTAATTTAATGTATCTACTAACAATATTATATTTTTTTAATTGAGTAAATTAAATATTTAGTTATGGGTAATTTGAAAAATGCCATAAAAGGGAACAAAATGTGAAGGAAAACAATATTGTCTTTGTGAAAAAAGTTATTATGAGGTCTTAGAAGAAAAAACACGTAACTTTTGAACTACTTGGGATAAAAAGATTATCTTTATGTTTTTGTTAAACATCAAACAATTTCTTTACAGCTGTAATACCTTAATATTTTAAAATTAATTTGAAATTTTCATCATAATGCCTGAAATTTAATACGTTATTTTAACTTTTTTTTGGAGCTAAAATTTTTAAAAAATAACTCGATAAAAATATTAATTGCCTGTTTTTATTACTTCCCTTGAAATTTTCCGCTTAATGACGTCATACATCTTTATTTTTAGCTTTAACAAAATTATCGATTAATTAATCGGTAATATTTCAAAAGTTAACGATTAAACTTAATTTAATCGATAACACCCCTAGTAATTTTGTTTCTAAAGAGAGCTCTATCGAGTCGCGCATTACCGCTCTTTGGTACAAAACGGTAAACCGTGGATTACCGCGCTTTGGTACATTAAGAGTTAATATAGATGATGAGAAATTTACCTTAAGTGTAGAAGAGGATCAGCTTTCATTATCTGAGTTAATAGAGCACTGAGGAACTCTTCAGGGTCTGAAACAAGTAAAGTAATTGATAAAAAAAAAAATCACAAGTTTACAGCTTTCTGAATGATTTATATGAAATTTTTTTAAAGTAATGAATAATTGGGCAACGCAAATAACATCCTGTATAATAAAAGGCAAATTTCTGTGCTGTCATCGAGACATTGGTCCCTCAAACTCCTAAAGACTCCCACAGCCAGTCAGAAAAATGTAATCTCATATTGAACAAGTTTACGCGGACATTCAAAGCGAGTTAGTTTATGTGCAATATTTTTTTCCAAGAGTTTATTTTGAGCGGTGCGCTTTCATATATATTTTATTGTCAAACTACAGTGCGCACATTTTCGTGCACGCATATTAAATTGGGATGTGACTTTTTTTTACAATGCTTTGTTTATTTGATAGATGTATAAAAAATGTTTAATTAAAATTGTCACACGATGCAAGGGGTTTATTTTTTTTAAAGTGCAGATGAAGTTGTGAATTTTGTTAAATTCTGTTGTGATAGATATTTTGTTATAAAATTAAATATAGTAATTATAATTCTGTAATTAGTGTTTGAATTTTACAAGGAAAGCGATGGTCTAAGTCAAATATTTGTAATCTAAAGATAATTATAAACACATATATACTTAAATGCTATTCCTGTTGTTGTAGTAAACTAGGGGACCGGATATTGAGATTTTTGCATGTATCTGGAGTGGGCAAATACTTATGGCAGATCCATATAGTATTGGGATATTATTATAGAAAGGAATTTTTTAATCAAATTAAATTAATATTAATAAGTATAACAAATAAGTTTAACAAATATATTAAAGTTAAAAACAATAACCAGAAATTAACAGTATGCATTGAGATTTATAGTCAAAAACTTTGTTTTTACTAAGTTATTTATTATAACTATAATGAATATGATTTTTGAAGTGATACACATTTTTGGCCGGTCGAGGCAGGTGTTGGAGGGGAGGTACAACATGCCACCGAAACAATAGCGGAACATCCTTGGACGGGCTTTGTTGCTTGTCTGTGATTAATATTCGAAGTTGATGTACAGTATAAATAACCGCATCCGGGCAAAACAGCGACTGTCAAAACAGCGACCGTCAAAACAGCGACTTCAAAACAGCGACGGTCAAAACAGCGACCGTCAAAATAGCGACTGCATCAAAACAGCGACTGTATCAAAATAGCGACTGTATCAAAATAGCGACTTTTTTCTTTTGCTTGTGATAATGCAGGTTTTTTTTTAGAGAAATATAAAACAAATTGTTGTTTTTTTAATATTTCATTAATTGATTTAATTGATGAAAAGCGTAAAACCACTGGAATAAATATTTTTAAAAAACAACCAATGATAAATGTGGTCCTTTCTAAGTATGTTTAGCATGGGAGTGGAGGGAAGATTGACTTTTATTTTATAGTGTAATGTATACCTAGGGTTGTGGCGAGTGTTATGGGAAAGCTAAGTAATGGAATGAGAGGCAGAATAAATTTAGGTACCTTTACAAAGGACTATCTGACCACGTGGCATTTTTAATGACCTATTACATCGCCACTTTGACAGGGTGGAGAGATCGATTGAAGTCTACCGAGACCAGCCACTGTTCGTTGGCTGGCCCATGTTACATCAGGACATGTTACGAGGACTAGACTAAGCGACGACCACAGGTCAACGTTTGCTGTCGAGATTTATGGGAAATGCACATAAAATGACTGGGGGTAGAGTGAATCTACGTACCTTTACCTGAACACGTGACCTTATTATTGTCCGATTACATCGAATTGGGTGTGCTTAGCTGGACGCTGACAAGGAAACCGGGTATATAGGCATGCTCGCAAACAACAGGCTGTTGATGATGTTCTTTTTAAATCATTTATACATTATGTAGCTAAGACAAGTTAAATGTTATTAATTCTTTGTTAATATAATTTTATTTTCCCTGAGCAGGTTTTTTTTTGTATTTGAATAAATGAGTGTATACGTAGCCTAAGTGAAATGATTTAAATTTTATTTTTAAACAAAACTTTTAATTTCAATAAATACTTAAATAAATACTTCAATAAATCAAAATGAGATAAATGTCACATAATTTAAGTAACCTTCATCTTTTCTGTTTTAAATCTTCCTTTTAATTCATTTATAAATATTATGGAGCTAAGATAAATTAAATGTTATTTTTAATTCTTTGTTGATACAATTTTATTTCACTTACCAGCTGTTTGTATATGAATAAGTGCATATGTATGTAGCATAAGCTAATCTACGCCATTAATTGTTTTTAAATTTTATTTAAATCAAAATTTATAATTTTCATTAAATACGTCATCAAAATGTTGCTATTTTTTTGGTTTATTTTTTTTCTATGCATTTATGTAGTTTTTTCACTTGGGGTCCTTGGATAAGTTTAGACAATGAAAAGAGGTCTATGTGTCAAAAAGTTTAGAACCAATGTGTTAGGTTTACGGTTGGACCAGAATAGCTTTGTGGTGAAGTCGCTGTTTTGATACAGTCGCTGTTATGACGGTCGCTGTTTTGACACAGTCGCTGTTTTGAAGTCGCTGTTTTGACGGTCGCTGTTTTGACAGTCGCTGTTTTGAACCCGTGCCTAAATAACATAATTAAATTTTGTCCAGAATTGATCTTATAAGTTTGATGTCTCTGCATCAAATCTTCACAAGAAAGCATCTAGGCATACTGAGTCTAAATTCAATAACTCTTTCCAGATGGGAAAATCATTGTATAATTTAGAAAACGTTTACAGTAAGTTCAAGTAGATGAGCTTATGAACATATTGACATTTCAGACCAGTTGTCTATTCTTTAAACCTTTTCTAAAAAGACAATGAGAATATGTGAAATCTGGTAAAAACAACAAAGAAACAACAAAGATCTCTGCAAGAGGTCTTGACAAGAGAACAAACTCTAAAAAAAAAGTAAAAATAAAATGCAAAAACTTATCTACGACATTATATGCAAATAAGACAGCAGTAATCTCAAAGATGGATATCAAGAAGTTTTCCTTCAAGAGGTTTTCTTAAGCATTGTGAAAATTAATTCATGCATCAAACATTTTTTACCATTAGTTATCAGTAGTTCACACCTCATCGTATTCATCAAACATAACACACGTGACCACAGAAACATCTTACCTTTTTCTTCTCCCATCATTCCTGGTATGGTCCCCAGCTTATCCAATAGGTCCCTTAGTTTAAGAACTTTGTCAGCCCTCACATAATGGTGCCTGTTGATTATGGTCATAAAATAATGATGTCCTTTAACAACAAAATTTATTTTCTGATGTTTTGTAGACCGTGGCAAATTATATGCAGACCATTAGGAAAAAAATATATGTTTATTATTTTTTTAAAATAAATCTATTTTCCGACAATTAATTCAATGATAAAAATACCTCAAAATGCACTAAATGACTTGACCAAATTTCCAATTTTCTTTTTTTTAGTATTTAACTAAACAATGTCACAAGAAATAACTTTAATGTAAACAACAAAGATTCTTATGCTTTTAAACTTTAATGACTTCCACAATATAAGTGATGCAACCCACCCTTGGCAAGATTTTTAATACCTACTTTCTTAAAGGGTTTACAATTCCTTCTTTGAGAACCTGCTGGACCTGAGGGTACTCTGGCAGGTCTGCCATGCTGGGTGGTCGATTAAATATGAAATCAAAGACCGTAGTGAAGTAGAACATCGAGAAAAGTGTGGCGTCCAGGTAGCACGAGTTGTGGTGACCCTGGATGCCTTTGTTCTTGCCACATATGAGCTTCAGATCTGCGTCCGTCAGAATGTCTGGGGGCGGGATGTCACCTTGAAGATCGGGAGTGGATGGTCCTCCAAAATCTAGGGGTCAGAAACATGACGTGATACATTACAAAACAGAACATACAGACACCACACAAACTTCACCACAATCTCTAGATCAGGGATGTCCAAACTTTTTGCATCGCGGGCCATATTCCTTTATGCAAAGATATTCGCGGGCCGGATTAAAATAATATTATAAAAATGACATAGTATGGTGGGTTCTTATTGCAAAATGTTTATGTGAATGGTGAAACTGAGATCTTGAATGCAGTAAGTGGTGAGGTCAGGCTCAAGGCCATGGTTTTGATACGTATGATATCACATAGTTGAGAGTCACTTATTCTCGTCCTCACATAGATCTTGTTAAAATTCATAACTGAAAATGTCTGCTTACACAAGTATGTTGAGCCAAACATGCTAAGCATTTTTTTAAAACAAATTTTCGAATTCCTTTTGATCTCTCTTTAACCATGAAGCTCACTGTAAAACTCAAAGAGAAGAAATTGCCTGCTACGACATTCAGCATCAGTTTGCAGCTCAATGAATTCCAGCTGCAGATTGCCTGCAGTATTATCAAAATCTACAGATAAATATGAAGATTTAACAAAAACAACCTTGTTTATCTTTTCAATAGTTATTAAGTCATGAAAGCGTCTTTGAAATTCATCACCCAAGGACGTGATATCTTCAACATACCTATGCATTTGCCAATTGAAGCTTCTTTCTGGTAAACTTGTCATGGTTTCCTGCAGTGAGGGGAAATGTGTGGTATTAGGCTGCATTTGAAAAATTTGTCTTTGAAAAAGTTGCAGCTTGTTCCCAAAATCCATGATATGTGAATATAATTGGCTTACCACTGCATTGTCCCCTTGAAGAATTGTGTTAAGAATGTTTATCTGTCTTTTCACATTAACCGAAAATGCAAACTATGCAAGACAAGCAGCATCAGATAGTTCTGGAAATGTTTTTTCCTTATCTTCCATGTACTGCCCAATTTCTTTTTTAATGTGTAGACGCGCTGAAGTGCTGTCCCCCAACTAAACCATCTTATATCATTGTCATACATAACATCTTTGTATTCTCTCTAGATGTCAAGAAGACACTGCTAAAACTGGCTGTGAAACAGGGTTTTAGAGCGAATAGAGATCATATCCTTTATCACTTGCTTAAGGACACGATCACATGAAAGGTGTTTAGCACAAAGAACTTCTTTATGAATGATACAGTGAAGTTTAAAAACTTTGCCAGCCTGACTAAGCTGACTTTGTTACAGACAAGTATTGCTTGTCAACTGTGCTCACGAGTCATGGCGATAGCCATCAGTCATAAATAAATATATCGTTTACTTGGTAATTTAACGTCACAGAGAGCAGAACAAACAGAACCAAATACATTTGTTCCCCTTGTCAGACTTTAAGACTGAAGTCTAGTAACTGGTAAACAATACAATGTTATCGACTTTTGCCATCCTTTGACGTTAGCAATACGGTAAAACTTGTCGACTTTTCTTATATATTATGTTGTTAAAAAGTAATACGTTAGTTAATTAATTATTTCATATGAGGCCGCGGGCCAGTAAAAATTGCTTCGCTGGCCGGTTTTGGCCCGCGGGCCGGACTTTGGAGATTTCTGCTCTAGATGCATGCCTTAAGGCTGCTCCCTCCCACTCAATTCCTCTACGATGACTGAATAAACATATTTTATTATAACAGGATATGTATGGGCCTGACAAGACATCACATCACGTTATTCTATGACGTATTGTAAAGGCCTATACATATCTTCTTTTAAAAACATCTATTTGCCAAAACAATGCATTGAAAAACTACAGAGAGTTCAAAATTCAGCTGCCAGATTAGTTCTAAAGGCAAAAAAACATGACCATGTTACTCCGCTACTTTACTCACTTCATTGGCTACCCATACAAGCCTGAATTGATTACAAACTGGCCGTTCTGTGTCACAACTTCTTTTCTGACTCATGCCCTTCATATCTTACTGAACTTTTGTCAGTCTACTCACCAAGTCGTCAGCTACGCTCTTCTGCAGATACACGCATTCTCTGTGTTCCTAAGACAAGAACTAAAACATTTGGCGAAAGGTCATTCTCTTTTTGTGCAGCCAAACAATGGAATTCTCTTCCATTACACATCCGTAGTATTTCAACTGCTAAGTCATTCAAGACTGCACTTAAGACACATCTTTTTAAAATTTATTTTGAAAATTAATGAAACAACATTTCTTTAAATGATTAATGTTGCTGATGTATAACGTATTGTCATTTTATGTATTTAGTATGATATGAATGTTTCTTTTATTAATATATGTATTGTTATTTCCATGTAAAGCGCTGTGAGCCCGCTCCTTGCTGGGATACAGCGCTACATAAATTATCATATTATTATTATTATTATTTATATAATTCTCCTCTCGGTTCAACCATGCGGACACCAAGCTGTCTTACCCCACTGACCAATCAGCTGGCAAGAAAAGGTAGTGCAGAGGGTGGGGGGGTCATCGAGACCAAAAAAGGCGTTCAATTGGGGTCAATTACTTTGTTCTTTCAGAACAACAGAATAGCATGTATTTCGTAGTGTAGTGGTTATTACATTCGCCTAACATGCGGACAGCTGTAGGTTCAATCCCCAGCTAAGACATTATTTATTTATTTATTTTTTTTTAGTCCCATAACCTCTTTTTATCGAGGTCGTAGAGGATTCTAATGTTTCCATTAGAATATTCTCGGGCTTAATAGACACTGGCGGCGCCCATCCCTCTCCAGGTCAGCGGAGGACTTTCTAAGCGTTAGTCATTGCACAACATTTTTATAGTGGCTTTTCGTGGGCTTGAACCCACGCCCCTCAGCTTGTGAGGCTAGCGCACTATTGACTTCGCTATCCAGTCGCCTTATTTATTACTTATTTAATTTTTAAAAATGTTTGTGTTGGTGCCCGTTCATTTCCCACTTTCTTTTAGAACATGACCGGCACAACACGGCTGTGAGCTTTGTTTTTCGACATTGGCATAATAACTTCATGCCCTCCGTTGTGCTCACAGTCGTTTGCCCAAACCCACCCCATTTGGACAACTGTGTTTTTCAGGAAGTCTTCACCCATCACTAAATCATTAGCGGCGTATGCTACCATGCGGGTCGACTAGTATATATTTATTTATCTAAAAACTTGATTGTAGTTTCACCCAAATTTTGTCTCTGATGACTGACCTGACGAGGGCACTTTACAGAGGGTGTTGGTGAGGAAGCGTTTGTCTTTACTGCATTTATACAGGGGAATGAAGAGCGCTTTCTTGGGTGCACAGTGGAAGCACCTCTTGCCACAAAATGTCCCATCAGTCCCTGCAGATAACTCTTCTTCCTGGAGATTGGAGTCAATGCAAAGCTTAGAGGTTTAATCAGAGGTTTAATCAGTATGAAATCTGTGTAATAAATACAGTTGGAATTCCATCAATAAAATGAAAATCAAAAACCATTCAGATACAAACCCTTCTCAAACACAAATTAAACTATTCCAAATATATAAAATGAGAAGCGTATCCACTCTGTAAAGAGTTAAAAAGAAGAAAAATAGAGAAGAGTCCTAGTGCAACTATAAATGAAAAGTTGAAAGGTAACAAAATGGGTGAAAGTACTGTTGACACTCAATTTTTTTCCCTCTAGCCAATTTCAAGTAGTAAACATTATACAAATAATAGACATGTAAAACAGGTAAGTAAAATTGCCAATACAGAGCAAATGATTTAATAATAATAATAACCCCCTTTTTTAGACCATGACAAGTGGGACAAGTGAAGTAGTGTTCACAAGTTTTATTAAGCCACCGCCAACGAGCAGGGGAATGTGTGGCTACTACAATGCCCCCAGGGCCTTGCCAGCACAGAGGCTCGAACCCGTGACTCTCTTTTGCCTCAGTTCGACAGTCCAGTGCGCCACTGCTAGCACTTGAAATCTTCAGCATTTGCTCTAAAAGCAAGGGACACCACCAAATTCTTTTTTTAACTCTTAATGTACCAAAGCGCGGTAATCCGCGGTTTACCGTTTAGTACCAAAGAGCTGTAATGCGCGACTCGATAGAACTCTCTTTAGAAACGAAATTACAGAAAATAAAAACTATTGAGTGCGGGATGAACGATGTTTTCGACTTCCTGCAATGGCGGCTGTTTACCTCGCTAGTGTTATCGCTCGATTCGCGATGTTTTTTGGAAGATTTTACGTATTTTTTTAGAAGATGCGATTTTGCTATACTTTATTACTAAAATAATAGTACTAAACTACAGGTAAAAATAGTTTTAAACTCAAAACGGTCTTTCGGATACATGAAATAACCATTCTTATTCTGAAAGATGACGTCAGTATGACTATAATAATAAAAATGGATTTAACGCAATTTTTTTAATTTTATAACCGGTTGATCGCAATTCGGGAAATTCTTATGGTACTGAGGCGGAAGTTTTCCAAAAACCTTATGGCACATTAAGAGTTAAATAGTCAATTGTTAAAGAGTTTTAACAATTCCAACCCTCACCATTTCCAATCCAGCAATCAACTTTCCTGGCTGGTCATCAGCCTCACCAATCCAGCGGATGACCCCATACAGAGGAACTTTTAACTGAACCTGGACCATGGAGCCCACACCAAGGTCTGGGTCCACTTCCTGGTTGCTGCTACGCCCAAAGCTTGAGGAATTGGAAGACTTTGTGTCTAAATTTTGAACAACACTCGCCTCTGGAAAAGAAAAAAAGCATGATAGATTTGGAAGTTGAGGGATTGTTGTTGAGCTAATTCAGATAAGTGGCTAGATTTAAGACAATTTAAATTCAGTTGACAGAATAGAATGGCTGTATACATTCAGCTGGATGACTGTACATTTATTGAAAATTTTAAAAGTTTAACACAAAGAACAGTACTGTGAGCTGCAAGGTGGTACTCTTGCAATAGTTTCGATATATTTTGTTTCTAAAAATGCCCTTACGACATTTGGGGGGTTATATATTGATAAATTTAATCTGCCTTATAAAGGGGTATTAAAAATTGATATATTCCAAAAAAAAATTTTTTAAATTATGCCGGGGTGGGGTCAGTAATGTACATTTTTATAAAGATAGAGTCTATTACTAGAATGTTAATTTTTGCCAGTATGTAGATGGGAAGATTGTGTATTGCCAATTGAAGCTGGCGCACTTCTATTCGCAACTGAAGGAGGGTTTCTCTAGTTTAATGTTTCTCAAACAGTACATTTTAAAAAAATTAACTATAAGCAAATAACACAATGAAACCGTTTTTAGGTGATATGTTGAGTTCATCCGTCTCTAGAGCTAAGGGTCTCAGACCTTCAATACCAGGATGTGGCCAATGGTCAATATCTGCTCAAGTTATAAGTTATAAACCCAGCTCCACAGCAGTCATATTCTGTACAGTGTGCATGTATATAACAAGAACTAGATTCTAAATAACCTTGCAATCTTGAGTGTTCATAAATGGGGTTGAGCCCGCTGTAGTCTGTGCCACGATGTCTGATGACCACATCCTGTTTGTAGAGGGGAATGTCCTGACTAGTGACAATTCCAGTCTCAGCGTAGCACTGGTTGTAATTTGGTGGCCCCGACAAGTTGACCTGCTTTAAAAGAAATGGAATCAAATCCTAAATACCAATGTGTTTCAAAAATAATATTTCAACATTTGAAATTATCTCTAAAGAATTATGTAAATCAAACTAAAATAAGGAGTGAAAAAAAAAAGCCAAAGTTTGTATTTTATAGAAAATTTTCAGATTATATCTAATAGTGATGATTAACAGCAAATAGAATTTATGGTAAATACAATTTTTGGCTCATAATATTCCCCCACCCCACCCCTCCCCTTACTAACCTCAAATTTACTATAGACAATAACAATAAAATAGTAATTATAAATCACATGAAAAGAAAGGCCCCTAAAACTGAATTCTAAACTTAATAAAGACACATACTATATTAGAACTTGGTTCCATAGATTGAATGCAGTCACAAAAATAGACAAGATACTATAAATATAATATTAGGCCATAAGAAATTGTTCCAGAAAATGTCACTGTTACACTCATATAACATGATGCCCACAATTATCATGTAAGTAATTACCAATTACCAACACTGGAAAACTCATGAATCACATGAACACATTTGAGCTCTAGACTTGCCATAATTACTCTATTGGCAAGCCAGAGTAGAACCTGTCAATGCTGAGAGTGAAAGTGAAACATCAAGAAGGTCTCACTGTGAGGGGTTGGTTTCAGTTTCACTCAGTGGGAAATCATGTGCCTGTCAAGTTTTCATTGACATGTCATTGTGGTCATAAAAAGGTGATATTAGTATTATTAGCCAAATATTGCAAAGTAAGTTTTAGCCATGAGTAGGATAAATACATAACTATGCATGTGAGTACTGTTTTGTTTTTAAAAATTAATTATAGTTTTATTTTCACAAAAAATGTTGCATCTCCTTATTCTATTTGCCTAAAAATTTGATTTATAAACATTTCATTGAATAACTTAAGTTTTAAAGATATTAAGATAAAAGGTAAAAACATTTTTATTGTCAACATATGTATAAATTTTTAAAAATGAGATTAAATAGAAGTGAACAAGATAAGAGATCTTTGAATGAGTTCATTTTCAGCCTTAAACATACAGACTTGTCATTTTAAAAAAAATTAAATTGATTTTTTGTTACTTTATAAATCAGTCTCTTTTGAGAACAACCTAAGAAATAATAATAGATATTGATGAAAACGCGAGGCACATGGCTGACTGATCAAACTTGAAGATTTTGGGAGTCAGGGTGAAAGAGTACGGGGAATATAAATATATATTCAACCAAAATGTGGGTGAGACTGCAATCAGGTTTGTAGATAAGTCAGTAGATGGATAACATGCAAACAAGGTATGAGTGGCATCTTGTCAGGCCCACTTATACCTTGTTTGCATGTTATCAATCTACTGAAATATATATTTGTAGGCCAAACACATAGAATGTAGGCAATGAAAAGAGAATTTGTTCATTTAGGATATTTTTTGGGGTGGACAAAAAGGGGGTTTTTGGGTTGACAAGAAAGTATTTAAATAATTTAGTAATATTAATTTGTTATTGAGTATTCATGAAAATTTATTCAGAAATTTTAATTCTCATAGGATATATATCAAATACTACAATAAGGTTGTTAATGGTTAACTGGTTATCCGCTCCTCGGATTAGGACCGATCCCGCTTAATCAGGACCCGTTAACCGCAAATTCAATAAGCCATATAAGCTTATTACCCGGACTTCGTTTTTGTTGTGTTACAGTTAAGATGCAGGGCAGCACACATGCGACGGTGACTTCAAATCGCTTTCTCGATATTTCGGTATATAAATGATATATACGTCATCACTATTAATTTACTTCGCCTACAACTAAAGAATGTTTTTAAATTTTTATTTACTTAGTTGTCTAGGCACTGTACCAGAGCTAGCACACAGTGCGCATTTGATGTGAACAACAGAAAAGGTCGCCAACTATTACTATTTATATTACGTGACAATCAGTTAAATGAAAAGACTTTATCAAGAAAAAAATGTAATTTAATAAAACTTATTGTAAGTAAAAGAAAATGATTAAAAACAAAGGATTTTTTTTTAAATTCAAGATCGCAATGAATGGCAATGATAATAGTCCATGTGGTCACAAAATAGACAACAATGTAATTATAGTCTGTTTGTTATAAAGACAAGGCAAGCTATAAAAGCATATTACCCCATGACCTATCATCATTCTCTAGTCATCGGTTTATAGTCTGCTTCCCCCCTCCCCCCATCCAAAAAATTTTTTTTTTAAATGACGGAGATCACAATGATAGTAGTCCACGTCATGTGCTCACAAAATAGACAACAATGTAATTTGTAGTCTGTTTCTTGTTAAAATTTGATGTTTTCTAAAAATTTATTTCGTGTGTTTTGGAAAAGGAGCGGGCGGTGACGTCACGTGTTCTTTGAAGTCACCATCAGACCGCGTGTGGCGAAAAATTGATGCTGTGCACACTCGCTTTGTTGGTTCTCAAAAAATTAAGGAAAAATACTGACCGGACAGTAAAACTGTCTTTTTTTAAAAGGGTTAACCAGTCCTCACAAACGAACTGACTTGACAACATTTGATATGTGGTGTTAATACTTTCAATAAATAAAATTAATTATTAATCATTAAGGTTTACTTCTTTGTTGGAACAATTTTTTTTTAAAAATTTATTTATAAATTTTAATTTTGCAGTTTTGACGGTAGCGAAGCAGAGGTGAACACTAGCGTTGGTACATAAAAGGCGCTTTGATGTTAAATGAGACAACGCCGGGGGATGCTTCCTGTTGTTGGTTCACAAAACATTGTAAAACTTGGAACCAATTTTTGGGTCCGGTACTTTTCGTGCTGTATACAAGGCCACTACTTCTACTGCTTGAAAAGCATTCAGTTAAAAGCCAATCATTTGCAGATGATACACTCACACTGATCCATCTGATATTGGCTTCACTGTCCAATTGATGCAGGAGTGCATTGATGAGGTAAAGTCTTGGATGACTTTAAGCAAGCTCAAACTGAATGATAATAAGACAGAAGCACTGCTATTCTGTAACAATAAATCATGCAGTACTTTGACTCTTACAAATTCTATTCAGGTGGCTGGTTTTGATATACTGTTCACAACATTGACTAGGAATCTTGGCTACATTATTTCTGACAACATGTCTACCAACAACTTCATCAATCACATTTGTCGCTCTGCCTATACTGCCATTCGTCAGATCAGTTCAATCCGTCATTACTTAACAGATAGTGCAACAAAAACTCTAGTCTGTTCTCTTGTTCTAGCTTATGGATTACTCCAATTCTCTTCTGTCAGGTGCGCCAAAACAATGCATTGAAAAACTACAGAGAGTTCAAAATTCAGCTGCCAGATTAGTTCTAAAGGCAAAAAAACATGACCATGTTACTCCGCTACTTTACTCACTTCATTGGCTACCCATACAAGCCTGAATTGATTACAAACTGGCCGTTCTGTGTCACAACTTCTTTTCTGACTCATGCCCTTCATATCTTACTGAACTTTTGTCAGTCTACTCACCAAGTCATCAGCTACGCTCCTCTGCAGATACACACATTCTCTGTGTTCCTAAGACAAGAACTAAAACATTTGGCGAAAGGTCATTCTCTTTTTGTGCAGCCAAACAATGGAATTCTCTTCCATTACACATCCGTAGTATTTCAACTGCTAAGTCATTCAAGACTGCACTTAAGACACATCTTTTTAAAATTTATTTTCAAAATTAATAAAACAACATTTCTTTAAATGATAAACGTAGCTGATGTATTGAGTATAACGTATTGTCATTTATGTAGTTAATATGATATGAATGTTTCTTTTTATTGATATATGTATTGTTATTTCCATGTAAAGCGCTGTGAGCCTGGCTTCTTGCTGGGATACAGCACTATATAAATTATCATTTTATTATTATTATTATTAATCGGTTAACCTGTCTTGTTTTGAACTGTAAACCGGTTGTCAAAAACAAGCGGTCTTAACAACCTTATACTACAACTTATAATGGAGTAGAAGGGTTCCAGAAGAATAATTATTGTACCCATAAAAAAATGGGTTTATAAAGATTTTTTTTGTAAAACGTGTTTATGGGTGAGGGGGATATATGTTCCAAGTTATAAATTATAATTTCATGTATAATACTGATAATTGGGAAACTAAGGGTTTATCTTCATCTGTATTCATGGTAGAAAAGAAAATGTATCTTTGTCTGAGATTATGTTCCAAAATAAATTACACTTTCATAAAATTTAATTAGAAAATCCGTGTTGTGAAAAGTTGAAATTTCAATCTTTTCCTTTTCTTCGAGCTTACTAGCTACCTTCAAAACTGGACCAAGTTCTGATATCTTAATGCTAACTAGTTACGTAAGTAAGCTTGTTAACGGTTAACCGGTTAGCCGGTCCTCAGATCAGGACTGGTCATCTTTATTCAGGACCGCAGGACCGCGGAACCGAAAAGAAAAAAAAACAAAAAAGAAAAAAACAAAACTAGTGGTAACATAGTGAAAAAAACAACACATGCCGTAATGCGCCTTGCGCCTCTCCTCCTCCCTTTGTCACAGTGAGCAAAAGCTATACCACGATCCAGCTGACAAGTAGGTTGGTATTCAAGCCTTCAGTCTCCTAGCTGTAAGCGTGCGTACATGACGCGTTATAGCCTTGCTTCACTGAAGTTCACAACTAATAGTACTAGCTACTGCTATGGAATGATTTTTTTTTTAATTTTAATTTGCTTAGTTGTCGAGGCACTGTGACTGTACGAGAGCTAACACAGTGCGCATTTGATGTCAACAACGGTCAAGACAAGGCTGTTTCTATTTATATTAATTATAGTGTGTTTCTTATAAAGACAAAGAAAGCTATAAAAGCATATGACCCCGTGACCTATCGGAATTTTCTGATCACCGGTTTATAGTCTGTTTCAGGCATTCAAAAAACTTATCGCGCACGCCGCTTAGTGAAGTACATGTACCTATATTACGAGAGGTATTTGAAAGACGTAGCAAAGATACCGGGCAATTAATCGGCCCACAAATTTGAGTTCGGTCTTTTAGTGACAGTTTTCCTGCTAGTCAAAGGCATTTGATTTCCACATCAATAGTACGGCGAGTGTAGCTCAAACCCTATTTTGAACAGAAAAAACGGGGAGGGGGAACGTGTGCCACGCAAAATTCAATTATTCTGGCGAGTTGACCATTGAAAAATAATATGGTTTTTTTAATAAATTCCATTTTATCATCATAGTTTACTCCGGAGCTTTATAATTTTATTATTATTATTAATTTTAATATGCGAGTTGACCGAGTTAACCGGCATCACACACAAGAGAGGTAAACATGGTGTCACAACGGACGGTGCGAGGCGTTGGTTTTTGAAACTAATGAAAAATACCTCGCTAACTTTAACGAACGATTGAACCGGTCCTCTTATTTAGAACAGTGAACTACAAGTCCTCAAAATAAAATATAAAAAAGACAATTAACCATCACTGTTTAATTAATTCTTCGGAATTATTTTTTTAAAATGCGTTGAATTGAGGGCAATGCGGAAAGAGCTGAACGCAAGCAGGGGAAGCGGGCTTTCATGGCATCAGATGACGCCAGGCAACAAACAACGTTCTCTTGTTAGTTCTCAAAACATTAGGGATATAAGGACGAGCAGTTAACCAGTTAACCAGTCTTTTTTTTGAACGGTTAGCCGGTCCTCAAATACGGAACGGTCTTAACAACCTTACATGTAAGTGTCACCTACCATCGAGCCCAGTTCTGAATGTATTTTTCTATGATTCAATTTGTTGTCCCCTGCATCATAATGCCTAGCTGAACCTGAGTTATTAAATGTCTCCAGTAAAATTTGCTGGTCTCGTATCATGTCTGGTGATGTTTGAGTCAAATCCATAGGTTCAGGACCTAAAAATAAGAGAAGAAACAATTGGCTTTCAAATCACTTATCTATGGTTCATTTAAAACTTAGAGACACCCATAACTTGTTAAAAGGGGAATTTACTCAACTGTTTCCAAAATAAATCAATTTTTGTGATGGAGTTAGAGCTGTTTTCCCTTGTCCACAGCCACATTTAAGAGATAACTTAATTTACGAAGGAAGATTTACCTGTTGGGTTCCCTTCAAATTCTATTTCTTTTATCAGTCCTATCAATGGAATGAGCGATGCATGGCCAGGTTTAGTATAAAATAGCCTGCGGTCTTTATATTTGCCTGTGCCAGTGCCAACTGGTCTATCCTGAAAGTGAAAACAATATTACTTGTTTTTATTAACCTACAAAAAAGTATAAATGCAAATCTGTATCGCGTTATCATGTTGACTCTATTGACTCGGCTAAAAATGCTTAAATGCTTTGCTGATTCAACTGTTATAATTACAAGTAAAAAATGTTGCAAACATTTCTACAGAAAATGTATTAAATTAAGGATAATTAAATATGATTTAATTTACTATGATACAAATTCATCAAAGTTCAAGAAACTATTATGCCATTCAGTTTCATTTTAACTAAGTTTTACAGCTTCAGTTTCATTGTTCACCAGAAGTAGGTATGAGAAAGTAGGATATAAGACAAAATGTAAATAATAATACAGACTTCCTGTTTGGGTATGTTGGATAAATTTTCACTTTTTAAAAATATAAGAAAGAAATAATTTCAAAGGAGGTGCTTTAATTTATCAAGCGAAATATTTTAGATCTATTATATAATTTACTATAATTATTTTTCTAATTTAGTTTGGACTTGTCGAATAAGTTTTAACATTTTAAATAAAGACATTTTACTATTTCAATAAAGCTTTTACTATTTAAATTAATTTATTTTACATTTACATGAATTATAATCTTTGTTTATCAATTCTATACAAGAAAAAACATTTTCTGGAACCATACAGTTTACAATAACCGTTTATAAAGATTTGATTTTTAATAAAAGCATATTCTTGATCAAACGTCAAAACTTAAGTTGTTAAATGATAATCAGAAATCCACATTTCCGATTATCGATTTTGTAACCGATAATGGTTTTTAAAATTTCCCAAAACGATAATCGAATTTAATAAAAAGAGAAAAAATTTTTCCATACTGAAAATTTCACAAATTATTAGAACAAAATTTATTACCGCATTTCCAGACGTTTTCATCCAATACGGGCGCCGCTGAGTGTTTATTTATAAGTTTTGAGTGCTCCATGCAGTTTTTTAATACATTTATTGTTTGACCAAAAAGTGTCACATCAATAAGTTCATTGATGTCCAAAATTGACAAAAATAGACATAATAAATGCAGTCTCTATTGTCGAAATCATGATGTAGGCTAGACATAAAATGCAATTTCTTACATTAAATATTGTGTGTGACATCATTTCGTTAATTCCACTATTTCCACACCATCTTCACCAGCCATAGAATCAGCTCTATATGGGACCGAATTTTCTTAATTCAACTAAAACTGTGATGTGACTTTGTTATTCATGTCATATTTGCCTTATAAGAATATATTCTATGAAATCAGCATTAAAATGATAAGTGGTTGAAAATCGAAATGTCAGAAGTGATAACCAAAAGAAATTAACAACCCTAATTATAACAGATATTTTCAACTTAATTTTTTAGGTTTGACATCAATTCCGTTTTTTTAAAAAGACTTTTAAGTTCTCATCTAAGTATAACATTTTTTAAATGACAAATAGCAACAAAAGTTCTAAATAATCTGAAGAAACAAACGTACAAATTCTACTCCAACTGTAATATTATCTCCTGGTTCTCCTGGCAGACAACCAACCCACCGCACAGACCCTTTCTCAGGTCCATCATCACTCAGCCACACAACCCTTTCTCCAAGCTGTAGGTTACATTTGACACTATCCTGGTGACGATACAGTCCTTCACCTTCTTCATCTGCTCTCAAACGAGTGCTTTTATGCCAGTCCTCCCTTCTTTTTCTGATTTTATGCAGTGGTACATAAACAGCATAATCTTGTTCCGTTTTAAAAAGTCTTTTTTTTTTAATCGTGCCATCACAAGTACCCTTTTTATCCTATAAACAAGGAGAGGTAGAAATCATAAAATTTAAAGCATATAAATATTTGGACCAAGTGAAATGTTACAAATTTTCTCAGATCATACTTATCTGGGAAAAAAAAATATCAACCAAGGATCCAAGGCCTAACCAAGATTACATTTGTGGATTAAAGTTTTTTTAACAAGCAAAATTATCTCAGAGGAATAAAAATTATATTAATATATAATTATCCAATATGTACAATATCAAAAGTCTTAATTAAAAATTTAACTTTCTTATGGTGACCCGTCAAAACGGCCCCGGTCAAAACGGCCCCGACATAACTTTTAATTACGGAGATTTTTTTATGTTCAATTTCTGAGCATTTTGGGCATATTTTAACAAATTTTATATTTTCTAACCTATTTGTATGTATATATACTGCAATCTAAGATAGGAATTTTTTAAGAACCCATGATGTACGTACAATAAGCACTTATGGCCAGCCTGTTGTGGTCGGACAAATAAAGACGGTTGAGACTGCGTAACATTGTATGCCAATACGTGCCCCAGGGCATGTGGAAAACAATGGGTTTAAAGTCTCACGAGCCCCGCCAGATTTCACTCGCTCTGTATTATCGCTTCCTTTGTCCTAGGCGCTATTGGTAAGGGCCTGTCCATGGATGGAGATCAAACAAAGTAAATATAAAGGTGGTGTGTTACTTTTATGACCAAGACTGACCCTCGTCACATATGGTCACAAACGCTTGACTCCCTATTCCACTCCCCAAGGTGCCTGACATAATTTATGGACAGTCCCTGGATATGAATTTTCTTTATTGTCCCCAATTTGCCAAAGACAAATTACATCAACAAACACAAATTTAAAAAGGAGCAGCAAGTATTTATAATAACATCTCTAAATCTAAAACACTTAAGGGTAGAAGAACGAAGAGTGGAGTTGTAATACTACAACTAACATGCCATTAAATTTTAACTTGGAAATACAATAAACTAATAACCATCATAGACATTTAAAATCATTTTGCCAATTTTAAAGAAACGCATTTTTAAAAGTGCCCTTTCTTCTCTTCTGGAAATAATGGGTTGAAGAAAATTGGGAAAAACAATTTAAAACTTTAAAACCCTAATAAAAATGGGGCCGTTTTGTCCGGGGCCATTTTGACAGGGGCTGTTTTGTCCGGGGCCATTTTGACCAGGGCCGTTTTGTCCGGGGCTGTTTTGTCAGGGCCGTTTTGTCCTGGGCCGTTTTGTCGGTGAACCCTTTCTTACAATTATATAGGCCTAATTATTTAATGAAAAACTAGACTATATACCTTTTTCATTTAAATTATATAACATAGAAAATGTTATCATTCATTTTCTGCTCTTTAAACTTTAAAATAAATGATAAGTTAATAAGGCCTAATAGCTGTTATGAAATTAGAAAATAATATAAACCACTAAATAAGCCTTTAACTTTAGTCTTTAGTCTATATAGACTATACTAATTTTTTTTACTATAGCCTAGTATACTATAGCCTATAGATACAATACTATAACTATAATCATTCATTTTGGAATAATGAAATTTTAAGTTAACAAGACCCAAATAAGCAATCTTACACTCACTTTGTACTTAGTACCTCACACATTACAGTTACATACCATTAACTGAACTCCAAACATTATTCCCTTTGTCTCAGGAATATCTGATCCTTTATACCGAAGGATGCCCTCAAGTTCACTTTGCTCTACTTTAAGTTTAACATAAACTTTATCCTGAAGTTTTAATCTCTTTCCATCGTTCAACCAATCCTTATCATTGTAAACCTCCAGTCTGTCTTTGCATGTAGGGATTGGTTTTAGTAACTCTACCACACTTAGGGGAATGTTTTCTACTTCCCCTGGAACACACTTCAAAATAATTGGTTTCTCCAAATCTTGTGTCTCCAGTGTAAACTCAATTATTCCATGTTCTGTACTTTCGTCAAGTAAGTA
The DNA here is from genome assembly GCA_002072015.1 of Radix auricularia. NCBI lineage: Eukaryota > Metazoa > Mollusca > Gastropoda > Lymnaeidae > Radix > Radix auricularia. The sequence continues at coordinate 37,712 of MUZC01001542.1, forward strand.
AAGTAATGTTCCCGGTAAAACTTCAATGTTTTCCTTTGAAAAAGCATTATAGTTGTTACTGTTGTGTGTATAGGAATCTTTCTTCCGGCCAAATTTTGTAACAAGAAGAATAAAGTGTGTATTCTCAGCTGTGTGAATGTGGCTTATCGACATTATTTAGCCACTATATTAACATGTTACAAAGTTATAGGGACAAGTATATCTTAAGAATTTAAAACATATATATTTGATCTATTCTTAAGCTGATTGAAATAAGAAAATTTCTAAAGTTATCGTAGTCGACGTAATAAAATTAATACGTCCCTGCCAAATAATTACAAAATAAAATTTCCCAGTTTATAAATAGACAAGAGCTATTCGGACGTACAGTAAAGTCATGGTTACTATTACGACGCAAAAAAAGCTCGATACAGAGTAATCAGGAATGTGTTTAAAACCTAGTCACCTAAAATCTGACACACTTCACACACACACACGCAAAAACGACCAAAGCTTGGTTTATGTCATTTCTATGTAGGAAAAATAAGCAGAGGCCGAAACTTCGGTTACGGTTGATTGTGTTCCTCGATATTACTGATGACTGATTGCTATGGCTATAGGCTATACTATAGCCATAAATCTTCCAGATATAAATTGGAAAAATTATACAATTGATAGCCACCAAAATAATAAAGGGTAAAAACCTATATCTCCGACCGGGCCGACCTTATCGGCGACCATCTTGTTGCTATGGCACGTCACCGGCCCGGAAAAATAGTGAATTTTCCGAAAATTCTAAAGCTATACCTAACCCAAACCCTAAAATTAAAATAACAACTATCCTTCATAGCAACAGGCAACAGGAAGAGACGCGACGCTCCGGTCGGAGATATAGGTTTTAGCCTAATAAAGAAATTAATGAACATTTCTTAGACACAATAAACAACATAAACCTAGAACAGATAGTAAAAAAAAGCAACTAGGAAAAACAATATACTAGATTTATTCCTAACAAACAGACCAGGACTAGTACTAGACTTAGACTGCACAATAATTCCTGGGCTGTCTGACCATGATATTGTTAGGGTAACCAACACAATAAATTAATAAAAACTAAAATAATTAAGATGCCTAGAAGAACAATATATCTTTGGAATAAATGCAACTTAATAAAATTACACCAATCAGCTTCTAATTTCCAACAAAATTTCCTAAGTAAATTCAGCATAGTTAGCCCTGTAGAAGAAATATGAAAGGAAATAAAAACAATTCTAAAAACCATAATGGATCAGAATGTTCCAACAAAAATAACTTCAAATAGAATTAATAAATGCTGGTTCAATTTTCAATTTAAAAAGTATTGCAAACTAAAGGAGAATTTATTAAAGAAATTTAAGGCTACCAATTTAGAAAGGATACACAAAAAATACTTAAAAATTAAACACCTGACACAAAAACTTAGCCGTAACCTCCAAAATAATTATATAAACAATGTGATAACTTATAACTAAAGATAACAATAAAAACTTATGGTCCTTTATCAAATCTAAAAAAATGGAGCCTTCAGGTATAGCCACACTAAAAGGCTCAAATAATAAAACCTATAATGAAACTAAAGCTAATATCCTTAACAAATATTTTGCATCATCATTTTTTGCCTCAGGCGACAAGGAAATTTCAATAAATTTAAATAAATTGGAAGAAATAGGTAACATAACTGTAGATGAGATAGGTATACATTCACTCCTAAAAAACTTTAAAATAAACAAAGCTACTGGCCCAGATGAATTACCTGCCAGGTTATTAAAAGAATTAAGCAATGAACTGTCCCCAATCCTTGTAGTTCTTTTTCAAGCCTCTCTAAACCAGGGTAAAGTGCCCCAGGATTGGAAATTAGCCAATGTAACGCCACTCTTTAAGAAAGGTGATAAGTCCGACCCTGGTAATTACAGACCTATATCATTTACTAGTATCACATGTAAATTACTGGAACACATAATATATAGCAGAATAGTTAACCACCTTGACAAATATAATGCCCTATGCTTACACCAACATGGCTTTAGAAAGAACAGATCATGTGAAACACAATTGATAGGCCTAATAGATGATCTATCAAAAGGCTTAGATAATAATGATCAAATAGATACAATATTACTAGACTTCTCAAAAGCATTCGACAAAGTTCACACCTTAGTTTACTCAAAAAACTTAAATACTTTGGAATCTCAGGTCCCTTACATCACTGGATCCAAGATTTCCTATTGGGTAGGGAGCAAACTGTAATAATTAATGGATCTAAATCTACACCAATAAAGGTTAACTCAGGAGTTCCACAAGGAACTGTCCTAGGTCCCTTACTATTTTTAATTTATATAAATGACTTACCCAACAATATCTCAACAGGAACTAAAGTTAGGTTATTTGCTGATGATTGTATAATCTATAGAACAATCAAGTCAGAACAAGATAGCAAAATTTTACAAAAAGACTTAGATGAATTAATAAAATGGGAAACTAACTGGAGTATGTCCTTCCACCCAGAAAAATGTCAACTGCTAAGAGTAACAAAGAAAAAGAAACAAATAAATTCAAAATATTTCATTCATGGAAAAGAACTAACCCAAACTAAAGATGCGAAATACTTAGGAGTCATAATAAATGAGAAACTATCTTGGAATCCCCATGTCAATGAAGTTATTAAAAAATCAAACAAAACCTTAGGCTTTATAAAAAGAAACTTTTACAAATGTAACAAAGATATAAAACTAAAATGCTACCTCACCCTGGTGAGACCTATACTAGAATATGCATCTTCTGTATGGGACCCATCCACCAAAGAAAATATTGATAAGTTAGAACAAATCCAAAAAAGAGCTGCCATATTCATTACTGGAGAATACTCAAAACTGACAAGAGTAACACCGTTAGTTGAATCATTAAACCTTGAAACACTAGAGGATAGAAGAACCAAGAGTAAATTAGTAATTATACATAAGGCAATTAATTCTAATTTAGAAATACAACACAAAGATAACCTAATACAACCCTCAAACAGACATAAAGTTAAAAACACCTTTCTTATTCCATAGGCAAGAACAAACACATACAAGTTTTCTTTCTTTCCGTCCGGTATTCGGGCGTGGAATGGGTTGCCTGAGGAAACCAGGAAAGCCACCACTTTATCATCTTTTAAAACTCTAGTAAGAATACAGGACTAAACACAAACCATAGAAATACGTAGGACGCAATAATCTTCTGTACAGAAGGAGCGTCTGTAACATATAAGATAAGATAAGATAGCATACCTAATAATATAAGATTACAATCTACATATTACTACTAAGACCAGTGCTTTTTTCTGGCAGAACGCACCGGAAGGCCAGATTAAACCCCTGACCAGAATATACCCCCGGGGTTAAACTGGCCTAGGCCAGAATATACCCCTCAGGCCAGAATATACCCCTCAGGCCAGAATATACCCCTTTGACAACATGGGAATATATAGTAAAAAATTGATGAATCAAATTGTTAGACTTTCTCTTAATGTTCTAGCTCTGTCAGATAAATTAAACTCTTTTCTTAAGTAGACAAATTGTTTTAATTAAAATAAAATAATATTTATAAAACAATTTACGATGAATGAAATGAGCATTATATTTTATTTGAAAAGGATGATGTCGTTCTCTCGTCTTTAAAGTTTGAAATCTTATATAATTCCAATGATACAAGATCAAAAGTTACAGTCTATGCAAATATATATGGAATCAGAGTTTTTTTTTGTTTTTTTTTCATTTAACATTAACTTAATCAAGCACTACAGGATTATTTTAAAACAACAATTAAAGAGTCTGTTTGAGAGTTTGCTGCTTTTCAAACGCGTGCGAAAACTTAGGATTTCTTACCCGTATCTTATCTTAACATTTACAGTCGCTCATTCTATACAAATGATTATTAAGTCATACGCTTATCATTGGTTTATGCCTAGTCTTGCATTTTTATTAGAATTTTAATGTTGATATAATGTTGCTTTTCCTGGTTTCCTCAGGTACCCATTTCAAATTTTGATTCAATTAGTTACGTGGTTGTTATGTAATGCCAGTATTCATCTTTATTTAATTACTTTATCTCTGAGGAGGATTTGATTGTCCTCTGTTCCAGTCAAAATGTAGCTTATGGCCCTGAAGTAGCCCCCCCCCCAATTATCCTGTAATATTCATGTGTCAGTCGTTCAAGATCTCGAATGCGGCTATAATATACAAACTTGTCAAAAGAAAGGCCAAGATGCTTTCTTTTTTAAATTTTTATTGTGTTAAAATTCCTAATCTGCATTGGTTTTGAGACAGATTGTATCACTACTGTGCCTGTTTCTTCACAGGTGCTCTCTTGTTCCTTTTGTTGTAGGCTCCCATTGACGGTAAATTTAACAGAATCATCGGAGCACTACACAATAATTCTGTTTATTGCTGTAAACTTTTTAGGTTTCTGACATTGTAGGTGTTTCTGAGTATTTTGTCAGTTGATATATTCTTTAGCTTAACTCTTCCTTTGTTTATGATTCTACCACAAGGTAGGGACCAACCCACCAGGATTCCATCTTCGAACCCATGCGATGAATGCGGCGATGATTCTTGATATCATTGTCATCAGCATCCTTCCGTCTCACGAGACGATTGAGCAAAGAAGTTCTGTGCTTGCCAATGTTTTGAGCTTTTCCCAGCTCTTCTGTCTATAGCCTCGTCCACCCTATGCTCTTCGGCTACTTTTAAGTTCTCATTGACAACTGTGCTCCACGTAGATCGGTCTTCCGCTTCACCTCCAAATCACTCGTGCATATTCTGGCTGCTGTCAAGTTTCTCTGGCAGACATCCTTAAATTATCTTCGTGGACGACCTGTCTTCGTCTTTTTCAGTACCAGTTCTCCATATGGGAGGTCCTTGGGAATGCGACCAGACTCTTTATTTTCACATGTCCTAACCATCTTAGGCGTCTTTCACTGGGAGTACTTAAGTTTCGTTGTTGAGTAGAATTGTAAAAGTTGATCATACAGTCTTCCATGGTTTACAATGTTTGCGCTCTGGTCGTTTTTGGGGGTTATTTTATAGTGACCTAAAATGTGCTATTAAAGTCGCGAAATCCGATTGGTCGACTCTGTAAAGATTGGCTTAATCCAACAAGGTTGCCATCATTTGTAACTTTATGCTACTCATTTATATTTACACCTTTCAAAATAAATACAGTCAGAGTCAAAGGTTCTCTTCAATGCGTGGAAAGCAGACAATTCAAAATTGGCGAAATCCAATAAGGATGACCGTACTGTTTTAAAAGTTACACAGTTAAAAATGCATGGCAATGATTTTTAAAAAAAATAATTATCTTTACTGGAACAAAGTAAACAAAGCTTTCTTTTGAATTTCTTAAGACGCCGCGAAAGCAAACCAAGCTTCAAATAAAGGTTTGGAGATACGACAAGAAACACCGGGGAAGTCAAACGATGTTTTCCACACTTTTAGCCTTGTCCTATTCTGGTATTTTGCAGATCAGCGTATATTTAGATATATTTTCTTTTAATTGAGGGGGTGGGTAGAGGTGCCATGCTATGTTTATTATTATTTCAAAAACAAAATGAAGATAGGCCTAAACCGTGTTTGCAAATAATATTTAAAATTTATTAGAAATAAAAACAACAACAAACAAACGAAACATAGATCTACATGCATAATATAATTCAAAATTTTGTGAAAAATATTTATTGCCATATTCAAAATAAGTAAACATGGTGATTTGATTAATAAGCGAAGTCCACGAAATAAATTTTTGTAAGCGTTTGAAAAGCTACAAGTATAGTCCATATTTCGCTTAAATTATTTATTTTTTAAATAATCAATTACTTGAATTATTCAAGTTTTTAAAAAAAATAATAAAAAATAAGTTTTAAAAATTGAAAAACAACAACAATAAAGCTGATTCCATCTATATATGTTTAGACGGTAACTTTAGATAAAACATGACCATCCTATCAGAAATCGTAATAAAATAAATTATTTTAAAATTATTATTTTATTGTAAATAAAACATCTTTCCTACTTAAGAAATGAGTTAAACTTAAACTTCTCTGACAACGCGTAAACACCAATAGAATGCCTAAATAGACATTCATTCATTTTTAGCGCATTTTCGAGATGTCGAAATCGCTATTGCCCCCGTTTTGTCCGTCTGTCTGTCATCACCATGATCACAGGATCCATAAGTCCTAGACCCATGATGTATATATGTTTTTTGTATGTCCTGACCTGCCATTGGTGCATCAACACTCAGTTACTCGATCCGTTAAAAAACCCCGTTAAAACTACCAAAAAACTTTGCGAATCGAGAGTTAACACTGGCACAAGGAACGGGCGCCATTGCCGGAAGTCGAATACATAGTTTTTCAAGCATTCAAGAGTGGTGTGAAATCGTGCAAAAGAATTAATTAGTGTTTTTTTAGTTGACGTCATTAAAATATGTGTAAAAGTTTAGAGATTTTTACTTCATCATTTGTGGTGACTTGTAGTTAGATTAAAGAGAAAATAAAAAATTATAAAATGTAAAGAAATGACTTTTAAATAAATTTTTTTCAGGTATATTCATTACACAAGAAAATTCATAAATATATGTCTAAAATCTAAACACAATTAGTGATAACTACATAATGCTGATATCTAACATAAGTACTGATACACAATACGAAAATGCGCTAACACGTCCTGAGTCCAAAAAGGGACCAGGCTTAACATGATTTTTTACTACATATTCTTATGTTGTCAAAGGGGTATATTCTGGCCTGGAGGGGTATATTCTGGCCTAGGCCAGTTTAACCCCGGGGGTATATTCTAGCCTAGGCCAGATTATACCCGGGTATATTCTGGTCAGGGGTTTAATCTGGCCTGTTACACCGGCACCTTTTTCCACAGACTTTTGGTACCGTTTTAAAATGAAAAGAATAACTAGTTTTTTTTTTCTACTGAAGGTTCAGTAACAAAAAAGCTAAAACGATCTCAGAAGAAATAAAAACGAGTACGACTGACCCAGAAACTTGCGTACATGAGTGCTCCGACAACAACGATTGGCCGAGTTGCTGGACAGAAGAGCAAAAAAACAGAATTTTGCTTAAAAAATGGGTGACAAAAAACTTGGCTGCACAGTCTGCAGAAATGTGGAATCGCTTACTTAGCGTGGATGCCAAGATGGGCATGAAAATATCAACAGAATTGAGTAATGGTGAAATAACTTATTATGGCGACGATAGAAAGAAACAGCTAACGTCACTGCGGGAAAAAAATTCGATCATAAAGAATCTGTTGGGCATCAACCGGCTTTAAAGATAAAAAAAAGAAGCTGAAAAAAGATACCCTTGGCAATGCTGTTTTAAAGTTTTTAAAACTTGTCACAGAAAAGGCCTTTCGCACTTCATATAAAGTAGCAAAAGCAAATCAATCGTTTAATAACTTTGAAATGAAAGTTGATTTACAAGAAGTGAACGGAGTTGACATGGGTTGCATTCTGCATTCTACAAATGCGTGCATCAATATTGTGAATCATATAAGCATCGAAATGAGGAAAAAGATGGCCAAAGAAATCGTTCGATGTAAAAGTAAGATTTCAGTGATGATCGACGAATCTACCACGTTGAGTCAAAAAATCAACACTTATAGTGTATATTCGGAGTTGCGTAGAAGAGGGCACGGGAAAGAGTGAACCAATCAATTTATTTCTAGACTTAGTGGAGCTTGAAATTTTTACGGCCTAGGGAATTTTTGATGCATTACTCGAATGTCTCACATTTCATGGATAACAGAAGAATACCTGAAAGACTATTTAGTTTCTGTAACATGCGACGGCGCATCTGTAATGTTTGGATGCAAAAGTGGAGTTAAGAAGTTACTTACCGATAAATTTCCATCTGTGATAGTGTGGCATTGTGCTAATCATAGACTCGAATTGTCAGTAGCTGATACTGTAAAGGAGATTTTAGGAATCAATAGATTTAAATCTTTTCTGGATAATAAGCTTTACGTCCTGTATCACGCTTCGCCAAAAAACAGCAGAGAGTTGCATTCTTGTGCTGAAATACTGGAAGTTGAGCTGTTGAAAATTGGACGAGTTTTAAGCACGCGATGGGTATCATCTAGTTTTCGTTCGGTGTTTGCAGTGTGGAATAATTATGCAGCGCTGGTGAAGCATTTTGAAGAAGCGACAAATGATCCAACAAGAAGCGCAAGTGATAAGTGCACTTATGAAGGCCTGAAGAAGAAAATTACATCTACAGAATTTATAATGGATCTAGGATTAATGTGCGATGCTCTTCGGGAATTATTTGAGTTGAGCTTGGATCTACAGGAGCGCAACATAGATCTATACACGGCGAATCAAAAAATAAAAGCACTTGTACAAGTCTGAGGAAAGAAGTCAAAATGCAGGCACATATTATAAAACTGCAACAGCTGCCGCCGAGAATCGCAGCTTTCATGGAGTTATATTACACACAAAAAACTCACCTAATGATCCTCCTATTGATCCTAACGCCTTTTACAAAAAAACTAAAGAACTCAATTGAGAACAGATTGCTTACTAACGAAGATGCTGAATTAGCTCAGTGGGCTCACATATTAGATCGAAAACAGTGGTCAGAAAACGTTATCAACCAGATAACATTTGAAGAAATTGAAATTATAAAATTTTCAAACAGACTACAACTAAATGAAAGAGAAATGATTCGTGGATTCCTTGAATACCTTATGGAAAAGCCATATTCAGAAACACTGCTTCCGTTGATTCGTGCTATACATACTATTTCTATTTCTTCTAGTGAGTGCGAGAGAGGATTTTCGCAGATGAATCTTATAATCACCCCAACCAGGGCTTCTTTGATGACAAAAACAGTTTCGTCACTGTTATTCATCAGATTGGTGGGTCCACCTCTCACATTTTTCGATCCTTCAAAGTACATTGATTCGTGGTTACTTCAAGGAAGACATTCAGCTGTAGACAGTCAAAGCAAGAAAAGAAATCGAGATGATTTGTCAGATGAAAACATGCGAAAACTGTGTAACTTGCTGTAAAACCTCAAAGGTTGTCTTTTTAGTAGATTAGCCTACGCCTACATAGTTAATAAAACTTAACAGCTTACACCTTGTAATTTTGTTTCTTTGATATAATCTAAAATTTTATCTTTACTACACTCATTTCAGTGTTATTTCTTTATGACAAAACAGACATAAATATGCGTTCCGGAACCTTTTTCTTCAGAAAAAAAAGCACTGACTTAGACTAATATTAGATTAGATTCAACAGTTTTACAGACGCTCCTGCCTTAAGCCGTCTATTGCGTCTTACAATAATCTCTCTTTTTTTTCCCGGGGGGGGGGGGGGTTAATTATTCTTAATATAACAAAAACTCATGCAGTTGATCATCAAGCGCACTTCTGTGCAATTTTATACACTTTTTAAAAGATTATTTTTCAAAAGCAAAACACATTAATTTAGCATTTAGTGCTTGCAATGACAATTTAATTTAAAGACTATAGAGTCTACATATTATTTCTTTTTTTCTTTTTACCACGAGTGGAGATTTTAATGTCTTTTTGAAAGGGTTTTGGGGGGGGGGGGGGGATTGAATTCTTTTTAAGTTGTGTAATCAAATTGAACACATTTTAAAGAAGTCCCAAATGTTTAAAAAAATATATATATAATCCATTTGTTAGAAATAACTTCCAAATAATAAGCTTTACTTTATTTTAAGACTAGCTATGAATTCAATCACCCAGATTCAGATATCTGCTCGGCCACGCATCTTAAAGGGAACATTGATCTCAATATACCATAAATGCCAAAAATTGCAGGTGGACAAGCATTAAAAAGAAACAAAATACAGTCAACAACTATTTTAATAAAATAAGAAAATATCAGGTATGAACATTACATTTTTAAAAATTTAATTCCTCAATTTAAGCTTTTATAAATTAATTACTGAATATCTTGTTGTCTTCATAATGGAATAACCATTGAGTGAAAACTTTTTGTGTTAGTAGAAATGAAGGGATTAATATAGCAACACCTCTACAAAATGTAAGCAACATGTAAAACATGCAGCAAAAAATGTGCCGGGGTGCAAAACATTCAAAACGTGTTTTAAAATTACAATGCAAATTAAAAATATTGATAACATACTCCAATCTCTTATGCATTTAAAAAATAATGTTGATAACACACAAATCTCATTAAACTGTATTAAGATTTGAAAAATATCATTATAAATGTAATGATTAATATCTCATTAAAAATGTTTTTTAAAGAAATCTCCCAAATGCCACTAAAAACGAATGTTCATGCATTTAAAAGTAAAACTGTTACACAAATATGTATCTATGCATCTTTAGACAAGGAATTTAAATATCTATGTCTAAGAAACAATCTTATCATTTACAACTTTTTAAAGTAACATCAAAGTTATTTAAAAAATAGATATATTAAAATATCAATACATTATATTATACACAAAAATGTTAATTTGGAACATAACACAAAATGCCAAAGGTCATGACTAAGTGGAAGTAGCACAACTCCCTACTCTCAACCATGAGGACAACAAGTTAGTCAATATTTCTTCAGCCACATGCTAATTTTTCTTACATTTGAAAATTTTAATATTACAATGAAGAACAGAGAGAGTGCCGTTTGTACAAGCATCATAGTAAGATTATCTAGAATAAACAAGTGTTTGAAAGCTAAATAATTTCTTGTTTAACACAACATCAGATTCCAAAACAATCCCATTGAGGATGTAAACTGAAAAGCAAAGAATTTGTACAACTATGGAGTGTTAAGCGTGGGAGGTCTTTTCATTCACTAACAATTGAAGAAAGCCAAGAGAATTAAATGAAGAGCTTTTGTTTAAATCAGCATCCACCATTCTACACAAAGGGTGTTTAATGGCTGGTTTGGACTGCTCCACAACCACCATTCACCACAAAGGGTGTCAACACATCAACAACCACCGGTAACAATAAATGCCTGTTTTCTAAAGCAACTAAGTACACATCTCAACATTAACAATACCTGGATGTTTTAGGTTTGGTGATTAAGTTCAGATGACAAGTTCCTTTTTAATTTTTATAGTATTAGTATTAAGACTTTAATTGGGGAAGTAAACAATCTCAAGCATTCTCCTTTTGAACTTTATAGTTACAGTATTTTGCATTAGCCTCGCTCTCATTAAAATGGATGATGGAACAACAAAGATAACTAATTGAACAAAAGTTACTTTTGGTAAAATATTATTTTTTAAATAGTCAACCTGCTTTATGAGGAAGATCACACAAAGATAATCTCTATTATCATTTGTGTTACAAGGAAGCCAAATTTAAAAAATAGAAAATTGGTTCGGGCAGCAAAATAAAAGTAGTAAAATTCCTTAAACCAAAAAAAGCTGTAAAAAAAAGAGTTAAGTCCCGCTTTGAGACCATGGTGGCCTAGAGGGCAAGTGAAGCAGCCACTTCAATTTTCTACAGCCATGGCATACCAGAAGAAGCTGTTGGCAATTTCTTTATGTTTCTAACTGCAAAACATTTTTTGAAAAGAACTTCCATGTGTTACTATATCTTACCAAGTAACTTACTAAACTTCCATTCAACTGTTGTAATAGGGCACCTACTATGACTTATCAAATTAATAATAACTTTTAATAACTTTTTAATAAAAAGTGTGAAATCTACAGTGAAAATGTTTATATTGCAGGGATTAGAGCTGGAAACTGCCCAAGATTTGATAGTTAAAATCTTTGTCTGATGTACCTTTTTATTTAAACAATACAAAAACAGTCATGTTTTGAAAGTTTAAGTCTATATGTGATGAACCTTTTTATTTAAACAATACAAAGACTGTCATGTTTTGATAGTTTAAGTCTATATCTGATGTACCTTTTTATTTAAACAATACAAAGACTGTCATGTTTTGTTGTAAGAGTCAAACTATCAAGTACTTTGAGATGTCGGTATTTAATATTTACTCCAGCCTCTTTGGCACAGTTAATGTGGAGTCTACATTATGGGTCGTTAAATGTCACATCTGCAGTTTATATCAAATCTGAAATCTTTTTCCATGAGTCTAATAAAAAGGGATGTGTCATTTAGAAAGCATAGGGTGAAATTATAGACTGTTACGTGGATGGACTGTCAAAATTGAAGAGGTTTTTTCTCCTTTCCTTCTGTAACTGATGAGTCAGGCTTGAGAGACACATTTTTCAAAAAAAAATTCAGTGCTTCCAGAGTGAGGAGTTTTTTTAAAATTAGTTTATTGATAGCATGAGAAAGGTGATATTATTATGTGCCAGCCATACACACAAAAATCAACTGATAGAACCCAGCCCCAACCTCAGTGCATTTCAACACATAGATGTCAGATTATATGTAACAAGAATTTAATTGGATTTTATTTTAGACAATAAAAAACCAAATTTACACATTAAAAAAAACAGTCACTTTAAATGTGTTGAACATAGATAATAGGGAAAAATTTCACAACATTAAAACAAAATATTCAGCTGAAACATAGGATTAAAATAAGCAGTCAGTAAAATCATAAAATATAATTTTTAAAAAAATAAAGTTGATAAATTTTATAAAAAAAACAACAAAACAAAACTAAAAATAATACAACTTATTTTCCAAATATGGCAGTAAGAAATAAAATTAATATGTAGATGAAATTTTCATGATAATCTGTTTTCTATGCAAGATTAATTTTTTTAAAAAATACCCTGATATCATTAAAGTCAAAGTCCACTTTCTCATTGTTACTTTTTGATTATTTGGTTATCAATAAAATTCTTATTCTTAAAAGACTGATCTATTTCTTTTTTAAAAACATATGTATTTATCTTATTGCTGCTTTTGCTATTTTAGGTCTGGGGATTAATGCAATTAATTTCTTGGAAAAAATAAAAATATTATACCAAATGGAAAACTGAATTAATAACAATGAATAAAAAGACTGACATTTTTCACTTCCTACTACCTAACAAAGAAGAAGCAACTATGTCACAATAATTTATTGCTGACACACCGAGTAGTGAAATTGGTCATTTTCAAAAAGGAAAATGATTTCATTTTATTTTTATAAATTCAATAATTAATATCTATACACAATTACTAAATTGAATTAACAAACAAAATTAACTATTTTAAATGAAAAAAATGACTCAATTTTTAAAATAAATTTGTCAATTTTTTTTAGAAAGTAATTAATATTTTTGCCTCACATTCAATTAAGTTTCCTACATTTTCCCATTTTTCTGACCTCTTGGTTAAAAAAAAAACAAAATACTTGGGTATGATTTTAAAATTAAACAATTGAAATCCAAAGCAAATAATGTGTACCTTTTCTAAACAAATTTCTTATTTTATTTGTGGGGGTAAATTATTTGTATATTAAACAATAACAAATTTGACTAACTTTAAAAAAAATAATAATCAATGGTTCATATGGAGTTGGGAGTTGTTGGGTCACAAAAATCTCAAAGATGAATTTATCTAAAAGTCTTACATTAAGGGAAAATGCCACAAAGAGAAAAAATAAACTAGAAATTATATAGTGTATCAACATTAAAAATGCATTTTTAAATAAATAAAACAATCGGGGGAACAACTGGGTAGTAAGATTAACAAATATGGTGACCCAATCCCTGATTTGCTTTTTAATGAAATGAAAATATCTTTACAGGTGTAGAATCTTTTTTGCAGTTTCTTTTATATAACTGCAACTTTCAAAACTTCCTTCCTAAACTTCTTGTAACAAGTATTTTTGTTAAATAATTGTGGCCATCTTTCTTCTTTTTGTTGATCTAATTTTTTTTAATTGCTACATAATTAACTTTTCCATGGCATAGTTGGTATTATGTTTTGTAAAACTTGTAAACTTGTGTTTATTTATTTTCACTTTTACCAAAATGCTTTTCTAGTAATTTTTCCACTAATAAGGGTTTAATTTATTGTTTTAATAACACAATTCGTTTGTGTATCTTGCATTTTATGTGAAGGCTTTATCACAGTCCCATTCTGTATGATATAAATACCTTGATGCAGATCATGGATTAATGCATGGATGATTGAGCCTTATTTACACATTTTCATAGAAAATAAACACCAGGTCATGATGGAAATTAACATTATGTGCTTCAGATAAATATCAGTAATGATATAAAGGGCTTGTGATAATTTATACCTGCTACTTTTAAATTTTCAAAACAGTATGGTGTGTGTAAATAAAATTTAAGTTTTTAACATTTGCAAAAAGTTTATTTACATCTCTGAATATATTTTAAAATTTAAAACTTTAAATAAAAATACCTCACCATATATAAATTAATGTAATTTTTTAATTAAGTTAGTTTACCATATTAACAATTAAATAGAGTGTGTCTATCTGAAGAGAATGAAAAAATGTTTCATTGTTCTCACATTATATTACAATTACAATACATTGTTATGGAATTGTAAACTTTTGACTATCAATTTTTGTATTCAATATTAAATTATTCTCTTAGAAATTTACAAGACATGTAAGATTTACAAGAAGTTGAATGTTAAGTTTTAAATAATAGTAATATCAGTTTGTTCTTTCACCTGTCTCTCTTCTGTTGGATGGTTGAGACGCAACGTTTCCAAACTTTATCCCTGCCCATAAAAATATTTGGGATCTCTAACATGCCAGTTTAGTTATTAAGAGTTAAAAATAAATCGCATAAATATGTAATTTAATGAATGTTTTTCTTTTTGTAATGCAAGGTTTTAATATTTCTGATTGCAAGTATTGTAGTCTATTTGACATGATCAAGTTGATAACATTATAGTTAACAATTCTAGTTTGTTACAATCATATGTTTAATTTGCCAAAGAATCTTTACAATTAATGAAGAATGTTCTAATTACCATGAATTTACATTATCTCTGTCCGGTGACAACATCTATGATATATTTGCTGACAGTTGTGTCCTGTAGGATAGCCATGTGTTCAGCCTTTGGTATCAGCTGGTGGTAAACAGGGGCTTTCTGTTGGCCCTGCCATCTTAGACATCCCAGCAGGCTCCGAATGTTTACTGTGCCGTCACCATCTCCGGGAATGTCGCTAGGGTAAATATCTGGAAACTGACCCTTGCCGAAGACTAGAACATCGGGTGTGGATACACCAGAGCCATGAAGACAATGGACGGTGACACCTGGTGGCTTCAGATCCCGAATAAGGTTCTCAGTATCCTTCCTCATCTCGTAGCCATCAGTGAAGTTGAGATCATTGAAATATTCCTTATAGTCAGCCACTGTATAGTTATTCTTGTCTGTAACCACCAAGACTTCTGAAGGTTTCCAGAACTGATCGCTGGGCATGAGGAAAGCTGTGCTTGGCATGGAGCGCTGCTCTTCTCTCACAATAGTTGGTTTCACAATGACCACACCTAAACTGTCACCTGGTCGAAAGAACAATGTATCACATTTATTCAAGTAAATCTAATTTGACACTAGAGTTATTCAAGTAAATCTAACTTGAAACTAGATTTGTTCAAGTAAATCTAACTTGACACTAGAGTTATTCAAGTCAATCTAACTTGATATCAGAGCTATTCAAGTCAATCTAACTTGATAAAAGAGCTATTCAAGTCAATCTAACTTGAGATTAGAGCTATTCAAGTCAATCTAAGTTGAGAATAGAGCTATTCAAGTCAATCTAACTTGATATCAGAGCTATTCAAGTCAATCTAACTTGATAAAAGAGCTATTCAAGTCAATTTAAGTTGAGAATAGAGCTATTCAAGTCAATCTAACTTGAGATTATAGCTATTCAAGTCAATCTAACTTGATAAAAGAGCTATTCAAGTCAATCTAACTTGAGATTAGAGCTATTCAAGTTATCTAACTTGAGATTAGAGCTATTCAAGTCAATCTAACTTGAGATTAGAGCTATTCAAGTCAATCTAAGTTGAGAATAGAGCTATTCAAGTCAATCTAACTTGAGATTAGAGCTATTCAAGTCCATCTAACTTGAGATTAGAGCTTTTCAAGTCAATCTAAGTTGAGATTAGAGCTATTCAAGTCAATCTAACTTGAGATTATAGCTATTCAAGTCAATCTAAGTTGAGAATAGAGCTATTCAAGTCAATCTAAGTTGAGAATAGAGCTATTCAAGTCAATCTAACTTGAGATTAGAGCTATTCAAGTTAATCTATCTTGAGATTAGAGCTATTCAAGTCAATCTAACTTGACACTAGAGTTGTTCCAGTCAATCTAACTTGATATCAGAGCTATTCAAGTCAATCTAACTTGATAAAAGAGCTATTCAAGTCAATCTAACTTGAGAATAGAGCTGCTCAAGTCAATCTAACTTGAGATTAGAGCTATTCAAGTCAATCTAACTTGACACTAGAGTTATTCAAGTCAATGTAACTTGAGATTAGAGCTATTCAAGTCAATTTAACTTGACACTAGAGTTATTCAAGTCAATCTAACTTGATATTAGAGCTATTCAAGTCAATCTAAGTTGAGAATAGAGCTATTCAAGTCAATCTAACTTGATATCAGAGCTATTCAAGTCAATGCAACTTGATATTAGAGCTATTCAAGTCAATCTAACTTGAGATTAGAGCTATTCAAGTCAATCTAACTTGAGAATAGAGCTATTCAAGTCAATCTAACTTGAGATTATAGCTATTCAAGTCAATCTAAGTTGAGAATATAGCTAATTAAGTCAATCTAAGTTGAGAATAGAGCTATTCAAGTCAATCTAACTTAAGATTAGAGCTATTCAAGTCAATCTAATTTAAGATTAGAGCTATTCAAGTCAATCTAACTTGATATTAGAGCTATTCAAGTCAATCTAACTTGAGATTAGAGTTACACAAGTAAATTTAACATGAAATTTCTATTCTTATAATTAAACTTCTGGTATTAAACTTTTCAAAGGATAAATAATCAACCATAAGGTGATTGGTAAAAATTTTAACGAAATACAAAAAAAATGTTTAGCCTGGCTTTCCAAAAATGAGACCCCAAACTTTCAGCCCAAATGTCAACATCTCAAAAGCAAAAAATATAAAAAGTAATAGTAATAATAATTTGATAATTTATATAGAGCAAGCAGCTGGGCTCACAGTGCTTCACATAAAAATAGTAACACACATATATTTATAAATATTTATAACCACATTCAAGTAAATTGGTTGATGTGTAAGTTGTGTCACACTTTTCCATTGACGTGAAACTGTTGAACAACATTCCCATGAAAGTCAGTCAGTGAGTAACATCTGATACGCTCACATTCCAACAGGTCTAAGTTTCTGTTATTGATTATTGTATAATCAGATTTCACACACCATTTATTCTCTTCTCATTATTTTTGAGCTAAGGAGTCTTTGATCATAATAGTTCTCTTCATTGCCTTGATGAATTTAATGTTTTCTTAATCATATGTAAAAGAAATTTTTTAAAAGTGAAGTTCCCTTTTCAGACCATGCTGGCCTATGGGGCAAGAAAAGAAGTGTTCACAAGTTTCTATAGCCAAGTCATACGAGGGGAGTGTGCGGCTAGCACAATGACCAGCCGCTTTTACCTTCCCAACTGATGTCAGACGCCCATTCGGAGCAGATTGGACTCAGTGACACCTTTTAACCCCAGGAACAAGACCCTGCCTTCTCTGAGACTCGAATAGGGTGAGCGCGCTGCAGCTTGACGACCAAGATTCTTTTAATCTTATATAGTGTTATATAAATACTGATCTTTTTATTTCTAAAAGCCTCTTCAAACTATAAAACTTTCCTCACACCAAAGAACTTTGTCTTAATTGGGTTGCTCTACTAATGAAATCTGAAACTAATGAGCTTAAATAGACAAGTCATACCTGAAGCCATCAGTCGCAATGGTTTGATGGCTCCCCCCCACACACCAGCCAATGTGATAAACGCCTGGATGTACTGATCCTTCCAATCTTGAGGCTGGTTGTTGAGGAAATACAAAAACACTGGATTCCCCATGCTGTGTGCCACTATGACGACTTTCGTTTTGTTGTTTTTCAAATAGGTGTCCTCGATTAAATTTTTCATATCATTGTAGTAGTCTGACAATTCATCTGGGGAAAAATTGATTTTAGACATTGCTCATACATGAACGGTTGGAGGATGGTTAAAAGGGTTCTAAAGTTATTAATAGGCTTCTTTTTTTGTGTATATTATTCTTTGTGTTATCACCCCATAATTAGACGACTCAAAATGAGTAAAGATGTGATGAGAGCCCATCACACCTCTCCTAGGTGAGATCTGATAGCAAAACACAACTAACTTGGTGCTCTCCTAAAGTCAAATGGAGCTCCCCTCACAGATAGTCCTCTTTTGTAACCAATGCTTACAAGGTCTGTCACAATATGATAGAAGTAAGACACTGAAATGAAAAAATCCACCTTAAAAAAATATTTTTTTAATTTAAAAAAAAAAAACAAACTGTTACACATATCTTTCATAAATATTTAAATATGTTAACTATTTAGAAATACATATAGGAATTGAGATTTGTAAATGTTTTAATAAATTACTATACAATTTTTTTTTCAATTTTAATGCACGCGCTTTTGCCACTGTTAAACAAAGAATGAGCGATTTAGATTGTAGTTTTTAAAAAACATTTGTACCATTTTGTTTACGCAGTCCTATTATTTTTGGGGGCAGGTTACACACTTTTTATACTCTCTCCGGCATCCTTCCGTCTCGCGAGACGATGGTGCATCACCGTTGGGTTGGGTTGCATTTCCTCGAGTGACTGTGCAGTCCTATCCTTGAGTGACAGTCTTTGCCACAGTTTTTACACACGAGTTCTGTGCTTCCAAATGTTTTGGCCTTTCTCCTAGCTCTTCTGTCTGCAGCCTCCTCCATTCTTCGCTCCTCGGCTACTATGACGCCCTCTTTGACAACTGTGCGCCACGTAGATCGGTCTTCTGCCTTACACTCCCAGTCACTTGTATGTATTTTGGCTGCTTTCATGTCCCTTTGACAGACATCTTTAAATCGCAAGCGTGGGCGACCTGTTTTCCTCTTTCCTGAAGCAAGTTCACCATATAGGAGGTCCTTCGGGATGCGGCCGGGGCTCATTCTTTTGACATGTCCTAGCCACCTCAGGCGTCTTTCACTAAGAATTGAGAACATGCTTTGGGTATTGGCACGCGTTAGTACCTCACTATTAGGCACTTTTTCTTGCCATTTAATACCAAGGATGCGGCGCAAGCATCTCAAATGGAAGCTGTTAAGCTTACGCTCTTGTGATGTATAAGTGGTCCATGTCTCGCTCCCATATAGTAGTGTACTGATGACACAGGCTCGATAGACGCACAGTTTGGTTTTCTCCGTTAGCTTGGTGTTTTGCCAGACCCGCTTATTTAGTTTAGCCATTGTTGCGGCTGCCTTGCCAATTCTGCTGTTTATTTCTTCTTCAATGGACAGTGTATTGGAGACCTTGGATCCCAAGTAGGTGAAGCTGTCCACAACCTCCAAGTTTTCATTATCGATATTTATGGTAGGAGGAGGTCGAGTGTCTTGGGCCATGATGTTTGTCTTTTTCAAGCTGATTTGCAGACCAAATTCTTTGCAGGCATTGGAGAAGCTTGACACGAGTTGTTGCAAACCAGATTCTGTATGTGCTGTTAGTGCCGCATCATCCGCAAATAGTAGCTCTCGAATTAGGACATCCGTCGTTTTGGTCTTGGCTCGGAGGCGGGCAGTGTTGAAAAGTCCTCCATCAGCTCTGGTATGTAACCAGATTCCCTCACTGCTATCCTTGAATGCGTATCGAAGAAGTACAGAGAAGAATATTGCGAAGAGTGTTGGTGCGAGTACACAACCTTGTTTAACTCCGCTGCTGACAGGGAAGGCCTCTGACTTAGCTCCATCGAACTGTACTGTGCCAAGCATATTTTCATGGAACTGTCTGATGATGGCAAGTAGGTGAGGGGGACATCCAATTTTTGCCAGTATTTGGAATAGCCCGTTGCGACTGACTAAGTCGAAGGCTTTTGTAAGGTCCACAAATGCAATGTATAGTGGCATCTGCTGCTCTCTGCATTTTTCCTGGAGCTGTCGTATGGAGAACACCATGTCTATGGTAGACCGACCGGACCGGAAACCACACTGAGATTCTGGATAGACGCGGGATGCTAGGCTTTGTAAACGTTTTAGTATAACGCGGGCAAAGGTCTTTCCTACAATACTAAGGAGTGAAATGCCGCGATAATTATTGCAATCACTCCTATCACCTTTGTTTTTATATAGTGTCACTATATTTGCATCCTTTAGGTCTTGGGGGATGTAGCCCTGTTCCCAGCAGAGGGACAGAATCTCGTGCAATGGTTGGAGTAAAGCTGTCTTGCCACTCTTTAGAACCTCTGGTGGTATTCCATCATTCCCAGGCGCTTTTCCACAAGCTAGACTGTCAATTGCTTTGCTCAGCTCTTCCTGTGTGGGCACGACATCAAGTTCTTCCATGAGTGGCATATCTGGGATGTCATCTAGAGCGGTGCTGGAGACTGTGGTAACTGTTGAATACAATTCCAGATAATGCTCAACCCACCGTTTTAGCTGTGCTGCCTGGTCTTGAATAATTTCTCCATTTTTGGACTTTAGGGGAGCAGCTTTTGACGTCAAGGGGCCCGTTGCCTTTTTGATGTTTTCGTACATGACTTTTGCATTGCCCATGTCTGCAGCTGATTGTATACTGGAACAGAGCTTAAGCCAGTAGGTATTGACACATTTACGTGCAACCTTTTGGGCAAGTGACTTAGCTGTTTTTAAAGCATGCAAATTGTCAGGTGTAGGCTTTTCCCTGTAAGCCATAAGAGCTTTCCTTTTTGCTTCAGTGACGGGTTTCATCTCGTCCCAATGTTCATCAAACCAGTCCGTGTTTTTATGAGATTTTTTGCCAAAGGCTTGTATTGCGGATGTATAGATTGTGTCTCTCAGTTGCGTCCATTTGGAGTCAATGGTGACGCATGGGGACATCTTTGAGAGACTTTCCTTCACCTTGTCTTTGAACAGCTGCGCTATCGTAGGGTCTTTCATGCAGGAGNAGGGGCCCGTTGCCTTTTTGATGTTTTCGTACATGACTTTTGCATTGCCCATGTCTGCAGCTGATTGTATACTGGAACAGAGCTTAAGCCAGTAGGTATTGACACATTTACGTGCAACCTTTTGGGCAAGTGACTTAGCTGTTTTTAAAGCATGCAAATTGTCAGGTGTAGGCTTTTCCTTGTAAGCCATAAGAGCTTTCCTTTTTGCTTCAGTGACGGGTTTCATCTCGTCCCAATGTTCATCAAACCAGTCCGTGTTTTTATGAGATTTTTTGCCAAAGGCTTGTATTGCGGATGTATAGATTGTGTCTCTCAGTTGCGTCCATTTGGAGTCAATGGTGACGCATGGGGACATCTTTGAGAGACTTTCCTTCACCTTGTCTTTGAACAGCTGCGCTATCGCAGGGTCTTTCATGCAGGAGGTATTGATGCGTGGACTTCCCTTTTTCTTTGTGTGGTACGAGTTTTTCCTCATTATTCGTACTTTGCTGGCGACAAGGGAATGATCCGTGTCACAGTCGGCACTGTGATAGCTGCGAGTGAGTAGGACGCTAGCTAGTTGTGCACGCCTGGTGATAATGAGGTCCAGCTGGTGCCATTGGTGGGATCGAGGGTGTCTCCAAGATACTTGATGTATATCCTTGCACTTGAAGAAAGTGTTGGTCACACACAAGCCTCGTGAGCAGCACAATTCCAGAAGCCTTTGTCCATTTTCATTTAACTTTCCTCTTCCAAATAGTCCAAGGCAGGTGGGCCAGGCTTCGTGGTCGCTCCCCACTCTAGCATTGAAATCTCCTAGGAGATAGATTGCCTCGTCTTTGTGGATGCCGGCTATTGCCTGGTCTAACGCTCCATAGAACTGGTCCTTCTCTTCCGGAGTTGAATAGAGTGTTGGGGCATACACACTAAGAATGTTTGCTGGGCCCGCAGTTGTTCTGAGTCTTAGAGTGAGGATCCTCTCCGTGCCTGATGACGGTGGTTCAATGGATGGTAGAAGAGTGTTTTTAACAGCGAAACCCACACCATGCTGTCTAGGTTCGTCTTTCGGTCTGCCTTGCCAGAAGAAGGTGTAATTGGCCTCTTTGAGTGAACCGTTGTCTGGGAGCCTGGTCTCCTGAAGGCATGCTATGTCAATCTTTAGCCTTTTAAGTTCTCTATCGATTATTCCTGTCTTCCGTGTGTCATTTATGGACTGCAGATCATCAGTGATGCCGGGACACATAGTCCTCACGTTCCAGCTAGCGATTCGAAGAGCTGGGGTCTTCTTTTTCTTTTTTGTATTTCTTGGTGCAGGGCTTAGTGGCCCACTTGTTGAGTGGTACTCTAATCTCCACGCACCCAGTGGAGAAGGCAGGCCATGACGGGATAGCACCTATTTGACTGGGGGCTGCCCAGTTTGAGGCGGGCGGTAGCTGTCCAGTGAGACATTGGTAGTCTCTCCCACCGTCGGAAGCAGCCCCTGGCGCCTAGCTCTACGTCAATTGAGCTTTGGCTTATAACCGGTAACTGCTGCTTCCCGTGTTTTATCGACACCTTGCGGCGACGCTGGAGTGTCCTCTCCAGAGGTGATGCAAGCCTGGGCGGGTATTATGGAGAATTAGCTGCTGCCCATACAGCATATCCCCCCTCTCCACGTCAATGGTGTAACCAAGGGAACGACTTGCGTCGATGCAGCTTGGCTGCCATTGGCGTCGCAGGAGCTGCCGGTATGTACATAAGTCTTATGTATAGACCGCCTGTAGGTGCTCCAATTCCTGATTTTCTTTCAGGGTTTACTCCCTTAGCCTTTCCCGCAAGGCAGGTATAGCCGCAAGGCAGCGGAGGATTTGTACTCGGAGTTTCCTTCTCCTAGATGAACTACCAGCCAAGGTTTTAACGAGCATCATCTACCCGTAGGGGTGCCAGAACCGGGGTTTGAACCCGTGACCGATTTTTATTTTTATTTTAGAATTGTTTTTGTACCGCAGCGTACTAACACTTTGACCACCGCGCCCCTTTTTATACTATGCTCTTCCAAAAGAGGGGGTTCGGCTTATGAAGGAATGGGCTATAGAATGAGTTTATACTGTATTTTATCTTCATCCATTTAAATAATTAGTAATAATTTAATAATCATTGCTATTTCTTACTAAAAGGTATGTAATGAGATGTTGGACTTGGATCTAGCCATTCAACTGAGTCAGTGTCTCCAAAACCTGTTGTTCGAATATCCACACCAGGTGAGTTGGATGTTTTCCTTGTAACTGGATCATAGACAAGCCTGTGAATGTTTGGTTTTGAGATTCTTTTATTGATCTTAATCAATGGAATAATCGTAGCTAAAATATAACACAGGTTCATTTTAGCATATAAATAAATACATATATTAGGCCTACCCAAGACGGCATTTTACAATGGTATCAAATACTGTCATGAACAGCTAAACATATTAAACAAAGTTATACAATTGATCTCTGATATAATGAGCACCACAATGCTATCATAGTTCAGAGAGCAGTATTTCTTAATGTTTAAATTGACAAAATGCGGTAATGCTGCCAGCATTGGTCATATATCTATGTGGCCACGCAGGAGAGCAGCTTAAGGGAACACTGACAGTGATTACGTATTCCCCAATTAATAAATGTACAACCATACATGACAAAACCAAAGCTTAACCACACACAACTGGAGATATTTAATATGTGTATGTGTTAACTACATCACATAGACAATTTAATTTATTTAAATATGTTGTTTTTAAATTATTCAAGGTAAGTAAATATATTTTTTTCCAGGCTTTCAGCAGATAAGACAGACTTCTCACTGCCTCTCTTTAGCATTGATACATCATTTCATTAAAACTCTGACCCAGTAAGAGGGTACAAATTTTGAGATTGGATTCTTCATTAACAATATAGTTTTAATACAGATGAAGTGGAGAATTAACTTCTTAAAGGAAACATAACTCTAATCATAAATAATCATTTTCTAGGTATGTTTCATTGACTTTTTGGATTTCACAGCAGCTAAGTTTTTATTTTTTATATTCGTTTTATTTGTGTATTGTATGTCCGTTGAAAAAGGCTCTTTGCCGAAACGTTCGCTGTTTTGTTACGTCCTGTCAGGCAAACCCTTACCCTTTTCCATTTACTCTAGCTAAGTTAATATGACTTTTACTCTTATTTAAAGTGTGTTACTTGCAAGCACATTTTGTCAAGCAGCTGTAGAAGTAAAATATTGAAAGCTACTGCATTATTTTTCAGGTTATTTGTACTCATTATGTAATAAATTTAAAGAGAATTGAGTGTATATCTGATTGAAAACATTGTTAAAACATACATAAAATAGGGAATTGCAGAACAACATTTTACTTTCTGTAAATGGCTGCATGCTATGGCTGTTTTAGAAAAGTCAAACAATAGCAATTAGCTAATTCTCTAAGCCATACATTTCTTCTATTAGGTTTCCCTTGGGAGTACAAACGTTCAATTTTAATTTAACTGCATTTTCTAATATAACATAGACTTAAGATTTTAAAACCAACCTCATGTTGTCCACAAAACAACTTAAGACTCCTGGGATCAACTCTTCAAGGTTTATCCATATAGATTCATAGTCAGAGGTAGATTTCCGACATATAAAGGAGCGAGTATCTGTTTTATTCAATCTGGCAACCAGCTGTGAACCACCATCTCCTGGAACTGGAAGTAATGAAAATTAATAATACATGTATTTAATTATGGAAGTGTGCAATGAATCTTCACAAATGTGTTTGTGAAGTAAACACTTAACTGAGCCTGACCATTGGCACAGAGAAATGTCTGGGATGGGAGCAAATACGTTATTATTTACCCAAAAAAAATGAAAAAAGTAGATTTCTATTTCTTGTTGATGCTTGCTTTCTATGGAAATATTAGGAAGTTAAATTTTGTAAGCTTTAATTTATGTTTAACACACCTATATAGGCAGTGCTCAATATAAACATATGCAATTTATTTTGGGTACCAGTTCATGATTTGCTTTGAATGCTAAGAGGTCCAACACTACAAATTACAAATAATGTAAATTATGTAAAGTTTCCTTTTTAGACCGTGCTGGCCTATGGGGCCGTCGATAAATGACGTCACGCAATTTTGGCCGATTTTTTACCCCACCCCCCTTACGTCACACGTCGTCACAAAATCGTCGACCCCCCTCAAAAAGTACGTCACAAAACTTTGCCCCCCCCCCTAAAAAAAATTATTATTATTTTAAAAAATAACAAATTTAAAAAAAACAAAACAAAAAATATTTTCTATTTGAAAATAAGAGTGTTTCAAATCACTTTTTGTCATTTAAGTATTTATTTATTGTAGGTGTACATTGTATTATCGTAACATGAGTGAAGCTATGTAAAAGATATTAAATAAATTAAATAACTTATTCGCCAGTGATTCTCAAACTTTTTTTGTATCAGACGACCGCAAAGAATTTTTCCATTTCACCAGGTACCATTGCATTCTTTTCTCTGTACTTATTTGATAGCATAATGAGCCCCTACAAAGCTTAAAGCCCTATAAGATTAATTATGAATTCAGCTTGTTTTATGTACATGTATTAAATTTTTTAAAAGAAATGTTTAGTTGCCATGGCATAGCAAGACAGCTAACGAACAATGCAGTGGTAATGTCAAAAACCATTGATGTGAAAACCTTCACAATTAAGCTCGCGAATGTGACTATTGATATTACAAGGATCATTGCATTGTTAAAGACCTAGAATATATAGATACAAGACAATTCCTCAAATTGATTTCGATCTTCTAATGACAGTTTCCCTGCTAAGTATATGCATATCAAAGGCATTATCTCTAAAATTATCACATTGATATCACATCTCATGTTTTCTAAAAATTATTAGGTATGCGCTGGAAGAGAAAAATGGCCCATTCTGTATGAACCCCACATTTGTGCAGGAAAGTAGGGTGTCATCTTGTGTGTCGCAAAATACAGTAATTCTTGCAAGTTGAGGACTGAAATACTATGACATTATTAAAATATCCAACATTATCATAACTTTTAACTCCAAAGCTCACAAGTTTGTTTGTTTTTTGTTTTTGTTTTTTTTTCTTTTCAATTCTTTCCTCAGTTGTAAATATAATTTCACCTATAAACTATCTCATTTGGGGTAAAAACGGAGCTCTTGGGGGTAATGCTCAATCATTGTGGGCATAGAAAATTTGCTAGAATTCGCCACTTTTGGGTTAACAGTATTGTTAATATAAACTTTTATAATTTTAATATTTAGGTATCCTATTGAACCAGTCCGTTTTTTTTCAAACAGTTTAACTTTTTTAACCGGCCTTCAAAAAAAAATTTTTTAAATTTAAAAAATGCTGTAACATCCTTAGATTAAATTTTATTTTAATGCATACAAATTAAGCATTGACTATAAATCATTACTTGTAACTTCTTTGTTTATATAAAAAAAATTATTTTAAAATAATACTTTTTTAAAATAACATCTGGGGTCAAAAGGGAATTTTCGGGGGCAATGCAGACTCTTTGGGACATGTAACATCCACTACACTCCACTAGATATATTCAAATACGTCATGTGTACATGTACGCTTGGTAACATATGCCCACTATTGAACCGGTTCCTTCCAGAAAATGCATTTGTTAAATTTGTTATCTATGTAGATTTCTTATTTACGTACTATACGAAGACATCTCAATCCAACCTACTTTCAACTATATTGACAAAAGTTACGATAGTCTTAAATTAATCAACATGACTTGACTGTACCAAGTCTCCTTTCTGTCAAATTTAAAAGTAATGCCTTAAAAACTGAGTTCAGAAGAAAGTTGTTTTGTGCTCCACTCGAATAGCGATGTCGAGAATTTGATGCATTCAATAAAGTTAGTGAATACTTTTGACTAATTTTAAATGGACACATTTATTATTATATTTCGAGTGGTCAGAGGCGTTTGACCAAAAACCAATCGAAAAACTATATCAAACTTAAAACTTTTATTATTGTATCAAATAGATTCCCCACCCACCGCCAAAATGGCTATTCGGTGTCGTTTTGACTTAAAATATCTACATATAATCCTATTCAGATCTTTTAGACACTTGTCCTGTTTGTAAAACTCAACAGTAGCATTTTCGGGGGGGGGGGGGGNTCAACATCAAACGACGCAGGGTTACAATTTCGTATGTTCTCTTGTGGATTCTCAAACTTAAGAATTATAATTATATTTAATTTTTGTGTCTTGTTAACTTACGCCAACCGGCGCCTGATAGCCTATCGACAGGCACTTTGAGAAGCACTGAATTTTTTTTTAAAGTCATTAAATAAATTTTAAGTGACCAAATATTTCAGTTGAAGTTGTATTTAAAGTTACCCTTTCGATGTGACGACACATTTCTTCAACCCCCTCCCTCCCCCACGTCACACATCGTCACAAAAGTGTGACTCCCTCCCCCCCCTAGGTGCGTGACGTCATTTATGAACGGCCCCTATGGGGCACGTGAAGCAGATTTCACACGTTTTTATTGGCATGGCATATGAGGGCTAGGGGACTGTGTGGCTAGCACAATGCCCAGTTGCCTTTCCTTAACGCCAACTAATGTCAGGTACCCATTAGGAGTTGTGTGCAGTCAGAGATTCCCATTGCTATGAGAGCACCCCCCCTCCCCCAACTGAGATTCGAACCCTAGACTTTGAGTATACCAGCGGACATGCTGCCACTCGACCACCAGTCACCCAGAGTTAAATTCAGTGGTTACATTTTCTGCAAGATAAAATAAATTCAAATGACTGACCTCTGGTCATGGAGAAATATTCACATCTCATGCCCCATGCTGAGGTCAAAGTTGCGTTTACTTCTACTTCTAGTTTTCTCTATCTCATTTTTACATTACTAATTAGTTATTAGCCTTCTCAATCCAAAACCATAGCTTTACTTATAACTTATACGATTCTAAAATGTAACACTTATCTAACTGTTTGGAACTGGAATGATAACTGTTAAAAGTTAATGATTAAAGACTTACAGTACTGTAACTGTTACTATTCATACAATTACAATTACAGTAACAGTTCAGTAACTGACTCACATTCACTTTGCTGACTACTGGAATTCTTGACATTACATTACAGCAATGAATGCTAGCTTAAGTTACTTTTGTGAATTAAAATTGTTAACAATGAACAAGTTCCATTGTCATTGTCATTATATATACAGTTTACATAATATATTAATATAGTTTACATAGTATAGTCAGTCATAATGATGTATCAGATTAGTTCTGATTAGTCTTCTTTCTTAATAGTTTATTATTATTATTATAAAGTTAATCTGATACATCACTATGACTATGACATTGACATGGCTATGACATGACTGACTACTGATACTGACTATGCTATTACTATTAGGCCTACTATTTAATACAATTACAATGTCTGACAATGTCTATGTAGGTACTTTGACAGAAAATTTAAATGTAGTTCAATAGGCTTAAATAAAATATCATTTTAAAGGGCTTGCTAAGACCTTTTCAAAAACACTTGTTTTGTCTTTCTATCTTTTATAGAAGTGGAGTTATGATTTTTTTTGTCGATTTTTTTGGTCCCTTAAATAACCTATATAATTTATAAAAAAAACTTGTGACCCCAATTTCAAAATTCTGCACTATTTCCCTCATAACTTGTTTAATTTTAGAGATATTGTTATCAAATTTTCAAGGAGACATTCACAATCCAATTTACCAAGCAATGAACAAGGAATGTTTAAATTATATCAAGATTTTGAATTTTGTAAAAATATATTTGAAGGAAATCAAGGGCGAAAATTATTGTTTTTTAGATATATGAATTCAAATCAGTACAATCAGTACAAACAGTTGCATGCCTAATGTATTTAATTATTTATATTGTAAATTTAATTCAATAGCTATAATTAAATGTTTGAATGGTAAGTATTTGACTCTTAAAATAAAACTGAATGCATGTTACAATAAATTATTGGTGGAAATACCCCACACCTTTGATGCAGTATTACTGAAATTTTCAATTTCAAAAATTTAAATTAAATTAAAAAGGTATGTGAAGTATTTAGTAACTCATTTCATTAAAGCATTAAATGATAATAAGAACATTTTGCCTGTCAATTTCAGAGTAAATAACTTGTATTATTATTTTTGTGTGCAAATTGTCATTAAAAATTTGGCAATTGAAGATATTCCGAGTTCTGCAATGGAATATTATTTTTTATCTCTGTAACTATTCCTATACCTATTTTACTTGGTAATGTTATTTAATTTTAATTATTTAGATTTATTTATTTTGATTACTTTAATTTTAATGTTTGTCAAATGTCTATGTCCTCAT